>CATIXQ010000012.1:14937868-15036124 GCA_949711755.1 Leptidea juvernica | reverse complement strand
ATTTAAGGAAGGTGTACGCGCTTTTTTTGAAGGTACCCATGTCGTATCGTCCCGGAAACACCGCACAAGGAAGTTCATTCCACAGCTTTGTAGTACGTGGAAGAAAGCTCCTTGAAAACCGCACTGTGGAGGACCGCCACACATCCAGATGGTGAGGATGATATCCTAACTTGTGGCGTGTCGTGCGAAGGTGGAATTCGGCGGCAGGAATCAGGTTAAACAGCTCTTCGGAACACTCCCCGTGATAAATGCGGTAGAAGACACACAATGAAGCGACGTCTCTACGCAACGCCAAGTGATCCAGCCGTTCACAGAGCACTGTGTCCCCGACAATTCGAGCTGCTCTGCGTTGCACGCGGTCAAATGGATCGAGCTGATACTGGGGTGCGCCAGACCAGAGATGACAGCAATACTCCATGTGTGGACGGACCTGCGCTTTGTAGAGCGCTAGTATGTGGGCCGGCTTGAAGTATTGCCGTGCTCTATTAATGACGCCCAGTTTCTTTGAAGCCAATTTGGCTTTGCCTTCCAGATGACCACGAAATTGGCGATCGCTCGAGATTTCGAGACCCAGTATTCCGATACTAGGCGAGGCTTTGAGGGAAGTGTTGTCGAAGAGCGGTAATACGACAAATGGGGTTTTTTTTGTGGTAAACGCGCAAACTTGAGTCTTCTGGGGGTTAAATTGGACAAGGTTCAATTTTCCCCATTCCGCGACCTTCTCAAGAGAGCACTCGATAGAAGACACAAGTTTCTCCCGGCACTGGTCGACGATTTCCCGAGAGAGACCTGCATGGCCAGTGTATACGGCATCACCAGTGCTGTCGTCTGCATAGCAATGAATGTTGGAGGTGTCCAACATATCATTGATATGCAGAAGAAACAGCGTGGGAGACAGCACACAGCCTTGGGGCACTCCAGCATTCACGGGCTTCGGGTTCGAGCAATATCCGACGACAACGACCTGTATGCTGCGCCCAGTGAAGAAGCTGGAGGTCCACTTGCACAAGCTCTCGGGAAGCCCAAATGATAGAAGTTTGGAGAGGAGCGCCTTGTGCCATACACGATCAAAGGCCTTCGCTATATCCAGGCTAACTGCCAGGCCTTCCCCCTTGCTTTCAATAGCCGCTGCCCATCTATGTGTTAGGTATACCAGAAGATCACCTGCCGACCGACCATGGCGAAACCCGTATTGTCGGTCGTTGATCAACTGGTGACCAGAGGGTCTATATCTAGAGAGATATACCAAGAGCTGACGGCTAATTATGCTCTCCATGATTTTGGAGAGCAGGGAGGTAATAGCAATAGGCCTGTAGTTTGCCGGATCCAAACTGTCTCCTTTTTTTTGGATCGGATGGACAAGGGCTGACTTCCATGAGTCAGGGACTACGCCTTTAGAATAAGAGTGCCGGAATAAACGCGTTAGCACCGGCGTCAACTCAGGGGCACACGTTCTAAGCACGATTGGAGAAATGCCATCCGGCCCGCTCAACTTCCTGACGTCCAACGAAAACAGAGCTCGCCTAACAGTTTTCTGTCTGAACTGTACTTCAGGCATAGAGCTCTGGCACCGCGGGATGGTCGGCGGTGTTTTTCCGTTGTCGTCAAGAGTCGAGTTGGAGGCGAAAAGAGTGCACAAGAGATCGGCTTTCTCTTTTGCCGTATGGGCCAGGGTGTCATTCCGCATGTGCAACAGCGGCATGGACGGCTGGCTGAAGTTACCAAGAGCAGCTTTCGACAACGACCAGAACTTGCGTGTTCCGGTCGGGTAACTGGAAAGCTGCTTGTCGACAGACTACGTAATAAGAGGCGGGACTGCCTAAGTAAAAATTGAAATATAGTTTAGTATGAATGTAGTGATTTGAAATAGAAATAATTACAGTACGGCGATTGGCAGCGAAGTATAATCCGGCTAAGTTTGAAAGCGAACAGTTGCTTCAAAAATTCAAACGTAGTGGGTTTCAGCCACGTTTCGGCTATATCCGTTTTTTTTTTTACTATAGGACAAACGAGCGTACGGGTCACCTGGTGTTAAGTGATCACCGCCGCCCACATTCTCTTGCAACACCAGTGGAATCACAAAAGCGTTGCCGGCCTTTAAATAATTCCGAACTACAAGAAAAAAACATACTCCGACCTTAAAAGCCGGTAATGCATCTCTAGACCCCTGGTTTTTTATTTTTTATGACATTAAGGGGCGAGACGAGCAAGACGTTCAGCTGATGGTAATTGATACGCCCTGCCCATTACAATGCAGTGCCGCTCAGGATTCTTGCAAAACCCAAAAATTCGGCGTAAGCATTATTGTGTTTCGGTCTGAAGGGCGCCGTAGCTAGTGAAATTACTGGGCAAATGAGACTTTAAATCTTATGTCTCAAGAACACGAGCGCAATTGTAGTGCCACTCAGAATTTTTTGGTTTTGTATGGCACTGCAGTAGGGCAGGGCGTTTCAATTACCATCAGCTGAACGTCCTGCTCGTCTCGTCCCTTATTGTCATAAAAATTGTATACATAATAATAACAGCCAGCCTAAAACGCCTAAAACTCATAAAATTGTATCTTAATCAATTAAGATATTAATGATAAACAAACATACAGATTAACTAGGTATAACTTAACCATATGACACCACATTATAATATAAGTCACATGTGTTTAATGTTCCACCACCATGCTGTAATTTCGCATTCAAATTTATTAAAAAATATCCTATTTGAAAAATAATTTAATACGATGTCAAAATAATTATTAAGCGAAATAGCTTTCTTAATTGAATTGGTAGTAATTTTTCTTACACGAAAAAGGTAATTAAAATTTATTTTTTCAATTTCCGACGAAAGATATAATAACTAAGATATAATACAGTCAGTCAAGTAATACATCTTCAATTAAACAATTTTTAAACTGTGAATTTCAACAATATTATTTGGTGAATATAACTGGTAAATATTTCTCGAAGTTTCATTCGAATATTTGTAAAGGATTTTAATACAATTCATAAGCATAAGAACTTTTTGGTCTTTGTGTAATACAAAAATATTATTTTTGTATTTGAAAAACCTTCTGAATTTATCCATTTGAATTTTTTAAATGTATTTATTTCATTTAGTTGAATAAAACTTTTTTGTGTATCGTGGATTGTAAATGTAACTACATAAAGTAAAACTATGTATTTTATAGACGATTTGTTACTTTTATAAAGTAAATTGAAATGTATTTGACAAAGTATACATTACTACATATTGAGCGTTCTAGGGCACAGATTCAGAAATCATTTAATTTTTTCATGACTGCGATAGTTCATCGAACAATTTTGACAGGGGGTTACAAATTGATTGTCCATACTATTATAAATATTACTGACTCACTTACCTATCACCAGAACGCCGAAGAGGAACACAAAAATTAACTTATACTTAGACATTTTCACTTTAATTCTATATCATATCGCGCGTGCGGTCGCTGCGAATGTCGCGAGCTTTCTGAATAGTGCCCTGTTGCCTCCCCGCTAACAACCCTAGGCTCCCGGGGAAATGGAAAATGTGTGCCACAGTATAGCAACAGACAGTTGGACATCGACTTTTAAACATGAAAGTAATTATAATATAAAAATATGTATACAATTCATATAAGTGAATCGCAGGATTTTCTTTTTTATAGAGTCGGTTTATTATTTGTACTATTTCTTGTACTGTAGTTCTGTTGGCTTTTTTTTTGTTTATTGTTTAATTAAGTTTGATTTAATTATACTTTTACATGTCGTGGAGCAAGTATTACGCTACATGTCTTAATAAAGTATAGGAAGTAAGTATAAAAGTAAATATCTCTTGCACTATGTTATTATAAACAATCTACACATTATAAATAAAAAAATAAAATCATATTTGATGTCGAAAATAAGCAAAATAAGTGTGTCTACTGAAGTGCGAAGTAAATAATCTGTGGGTGGCTTATTTTGAAAGGCACGCCTAATATTGAATATAAATATAAGATACACTAAACAATTTCTAATGTTTTTAAAGTGATAACACTCACGAACGGCGTTCGTAAAATTTTGTTTTCAGTTTTATTTGTGGAATTAATCCCAGAAGTGATGACCCACTCTAAAAGCATAACAAATTGTTTAGATTACCAAGAGCGACATCTCAAGTCAGTTTCCTAATATGCAAATATTGGATTTGAGTAGGTTATTAACTTTAAAGTAGATCCTGTAGATGAAGCCACCACCTGAAAGTTGACCAAGCATACCAGATTTTATAAGAGATACGTCACTCGAATGGTTGACGCAGTTGGAAAGTGTACTCGCACGGAACGCGAGAGGTCGCGGGTTCGAGTCTCGCATCGTCCATAAAATTTTGTCTTCAGTTTTATTTGTGTAAGATACACAAGATATATACGCCCTCGTCAAATACGCTATACTATGCAGCGCTTGGCGAATTTTTTTTTTAATTTTGAGTACCAGGGATTCTTAATAACGGGATTGGAATCATTTTATGTTACACTTTATTTCTTAGCTTGTATGTATTTTTATATTAGAGAGGGTAATAAGACACAAAAGAGAAAGAAGAAGTGCAATCGCCGCACAAGGACATCGGTAGAACTAAAAATGCAATGTATATGTTTTAATATAGCTAAAGACGACTGATAATTAAGAAATTTAAAGATTCTTTAACAATGCATTTTATTTAATATCCTACTCCTAATATTGAAAGTCAGCAAGTGTGCAAAAAACAAAGAAAATAAATACAAAATAAAATGGTGAAATCACGGGACTTATATTTTTCTGTCTATTTATTTATATTCGTTTAAATTATACTTATTTATTCATGATACTATTATAAAATTTGTTATAAGGCGCGGTCATACCTCAATTTCCACAAAAATGGGTTTCTTAGAGACTCGATTACAACATAACGCAATGAAAATATTCCGATGCAAAAAATACAGTGCACAAAGAAGGACTTAAAGAAAATTTTGAACCGAATAGAATATTTATATATAATTTGAAATGTCCAATAAAAAATTTGGAAGTTGCTTCCCAAAAATAAACTATGCAGTCACAATTCTATGAATTTTCAGAGATAACAACACTCTTTATTTAAAGAATTTAATAGAATTAGTACTTTTCTAAGACTTAAACCAAACAATATTCAATTTGATATGTAAATTTTTGAGTAAAGAGAGGAAAATCAGTAAAATAAATGCCCATTTGCAGCTTAGCAACACGATCAACACAAATATTGTAGTGTTGGTTGTAGCGTTTACAATCCTAGTCAGTCCGCGCCTTAATATTGCATGTTATTAAATGTTAAATCTCTATCGCATTAGGTAATACCGTAATGAATTGTTAATTTGAAAAATGTGAATGAATAAATAATAAAACTATTACTCAAAATTTCTTTAATTAATTGCTGTTTCACTTCAAATTCACCCTTTGATATATGATGAGTTTAGTTTTGGAATTTTCTAACTATAATTGTAGTAAGTAGTGGAAATTTAAATTTTTACTAGTTTAATTATATTTATCTTGCTACGTTTGATTGTATTGACGTAAATAATAATTAAAAATAAAAAATACATACACACCAGGATGTATATATTTTGTCTCTACAATATTAGTTTTAATGAAGGAACCGCTAAGTTTTTATGTCCAGTCTTCTTAGGTCTGATGCATATGGTATTTTTAAATTGGTTATAAATTCTGTCTTTCAATTAGTGATATTTTAATAAAATTTTAAGACAGTAGTGGGAGGCTCCTATGCACAGGATGCCGGCTAGATTATGAGTATCACAACGGTGCCTATTACTGCCGTGAAGCAGAAATGTGTAGGCATTACTGTGTTTCGGTCAGAAGGGCGCCGCAGCTAGTGAAATTACTGGGCAAATGAGACTTTACATCTCAAGTCTCAAGGTGGCGAGCGCTATTGTAGTGCCTCTCAGAATTTTTTGGTTTTTCAAGAATCCTGAGCGCCACTGTATTGCAATGGGCAGGTTGTATCAATTACCATCAGCTGAACGTCCTGATCGTCTCGAGCCTAACTTTCATAAAAAAATATTAACCAAAATATTTGAATTTTATTATATTGCTACTTCAACCCCGCTCTCACCTACTGTTTGTGTCTGCACTGTGTCATTACGCAGAGGTATGCAATCAAGACGAGGAATGACCTTGTACTAAATTGGGATTAAGTGTAACATAAGCGATTCTGTGATTTATTATTGGTATTTAGTACCTACTGCAATATAGTACACTAGCTTAGTACAAATACAATACAGATTTTGTAACTGCTAGAATATGGAAAGAAATAAATTGACGACCTGAACTATACCTACACTTTTCAATGGAGAAGAGAATGGTTGAGGAGGTTGTGAGTCAGCTTACTACACAACAAGTAGAGGATTCGTTTCCTACTGGTTCCAAGAGCAAAGAATTCAAATTAAATTTAAATAATTTTATTACAAAAAACCCAGGATATTATGACTTATTGAAAGTCCCATTCGAAAGAGTATGCCTCATACCTGAGAAGAACTAGCGCAAAAAACTCAGTGGACTTTTTTTTATACAAATATGGTTAAATGTAGTATCGTACAATAAACTTTTATACTTAAATAGCCTAAGGGTGTTCGCTACATTCTCAGTCTGTGGTATCATTAAGAAAGTCATTTATGTTATGGTAACCTTTATCACATAAACGTCTTTGAACAATTCTTTGAACTTTTTTATCCTCGTGGAATTTTAGGCTATTGTGTCTCAGTTTACTCTGTAGTTTTCTGTATGTTAAAAATATATTATAATATGTGCAAATATCTAGTAAACCAGCGTACTATATAGTAAACGATTAACAGTGGCCAAAAGACGGAAATATTAAGAAATACCCGGATAAGTTGCAAACAGTGAAATAGAAATTTGACAAGTGACATTATTGACGAAATATGACGTGCTTTTATTAAATAACATCCTGAAAGTGTCATAAAATATTGTGCCGAGCAAACAAGTATAGTGAAAAATAGAAAAGAACCAGTGATTAAAAAGATTAAACAATATAACACATTCTTTGACTTATTCCTAAGTTTTCCTTGCATGCCACATCGTGCTGATAATTAGGCAATTTGATAACAGCGACATCTAACGCATTTGGAAAACACCAAGGGCACCAATATTTGTAGGAAACAGACCTGCGCAGGAGACAGTAGCCAAAGACAAGTAGTCCATTCTACTGAAAATAGATGGCGCTACAACCTAATCTATAAAACACTGTGTGCATAAAAAAATACCTGGCATTACAAATAAATCATTTTGTTTTGGAAAAAGAATGGAGGAGCATACAAAAAATTATGGAAGAATAAAATAAAATGATTCTAAAAATGGAGAAAGTAACTGATCAAGAAACACAAAATGTTAATCAAGTGATGAATATTTTCTGTGTGGGAGGAAAAGTTCGATAACCTTAAAAAAAGGTAGAGAAACGGAAAAAAGACTATTTGTTGTAAAAACAAGAAAGAAAAACAGAAATATAGTGTTCATTGGCACAGAAGGTTGGTAAGTATTTCAGAAGGAGTCCTAAAACCAGTTATAATTAACGCTAACGTCCAGGAAAACAGTACAAAAAACTGAAGACAAGAAAAAATTAATCTTCCAACCTGGCTGGTCACCCTGGAAGATCAAAACCTTCCAAAGAAAATAATTAACACCTTAACAAACTCATGTTCAGATATCGATCGCCAAATGGACAGCATAAAAATGAAATACACTTCATCCTATCACACATAGGCCAGTGCATATCAAAAGAGAAAACGAACAAGAATTGCACTGCTGAGGAACGAGGAAGAAATGAAAAAATATATAGAGAAACCATAATAAATTACCAGACCTAGTGGACTGGGAAGAAAATATTTCGACACAAGTTTATTACTTACTACAAAATTATTCAAGCAATTACACGAAATCCTCATAGCGCTTAAGTATAGTGTTAACCAAAAAAAATCACACAAAATTTTATTAGAACGTAGGTACACTGGCACCAATAAGAAGAAGACACGAACTACAAAGAACTAAAAACAAAGACCGGTCTATGAAAAAAGAAACTTCAGCTATATACAAAACAATGCTTGTGAGCAGGTACAGTCAGCGTCAAAAAGATACGTCACCATTCGGAGCGTCACCCATTGTATTCAGAAACATGGCAACACCCATCGTTACCATATGCATCGATTCACCGAAAGTGACCAAATAGATAGCGGCATCTAAAGCAGTC
The DNA here is from genome assembly GCA_949711755.1 of Leptidea juvernica. Classification (NCBI taxonomy): domain Eukaryota; kingdom Metazoa; phylum Arthropoda; class Insecta; order Lepidoptera; family Pieridae; genus Leptidea; species Leptidea juvernica. The sequence continues at coordinate 15,027,868 of CATIXQ010000012.1, read as the reverse complement.
AAATATATCGGGACACCATTAGCATCATAATATTAACGTCAAATGAAGTTAAAGTTTCTTAACAATCTAATATTCCTATATCCTTTCACCGAAAGTTCATTTTCCACAAATGTATCCAAATTTTTGAACCCAGGGTTCTATATTTTGGCGATTTGTGAGTAGCGTTTATTTGGTGCTTTGAATATAGCAATGTTTATGACGTTCATGGTGTCATGTGGTTCAGCGTTACGCGAGTGAGTATCGAGGTAGCGATATAGCGTCAATCACTGCAAAAGAAATCGTACTCTCAACAAAAAGGTTGAAAGCAGAAAATAGCCCAAGCTACGAAAAAATCACAAACGATGCTCTAAAATCAGCAATAACACTGTTTACTCGACCACAGTCTCAACTTTTTAACAAAGTACTGGAAAGCACTGAAACTCCAATACAGTGGTCGGAATGAAATATAATTCTTATTTATAAAAAAGGAAACCCAAATCATGTCGCAAATTACAGAACAATAAGCTTACTACTACTTCTACTACTAATTCAACACATCTATTGTGCCCCCTACATGTGCTCGGATAAAACAAAATTTTGGAGGGATTCTGTCATGCGGTAAAAACTAGATATGCGAGTCCGAGTCAAGAGTATCCAGGTCTCACCTGCTTGCACTAGCACTAATTAGATACCGCTATTCTTTATCATAACTATTGCTTTCCTTTCTGCTGACATAACCGTTATCGGGAGAGGTCTAATACGACCTCCATATGGGGGAAATATACGCAGTGGGAAAAGATTTCATGGCGCCGCGGCCGGTGACCATCACCGTGGCGACCGTGCATATATTTAAAGTCTGGTTTTTCATATTAAATCACATAATAAATATCACCCTAGAATCAAAACAACGAATAGAACAAGCTGGTTTCAGAAGGAGATTCTCGACTATCGATCATATATATACTCACGCTTGAACTAATTATAGAGAAATACTAAGAAAAGAGCCATTTATTCATCGACTACAAAGAAGCATTTGACACAGTATTGCACTCAAGTATTAAGAAAACATTAGAATACCAAGGGAAAGCGAGTACATACATATTATAAGAAGTATATACATATATTATAATGGAAATTCCGGTGTAGTAAAGCTGGAAAAACTAGAACCACGTTTTAATATAGAAAGGGGTATCAGGTCCATTTGTCCCCAACAATTTTTATCGCCATCCTGGAAGCCATAAAAAGTAAACTGGATTAGAAGAAGTACGGGCTAAACATTAACGGCGATTACCAAACTACGCTTCGTAGACTCGTTACTGCTACAGTCGAAAAAAGCCTTTTTTTATTTATTTAATATTATAACGGATACTCACGATATATATTTTATTTATTGGAGGCCTATATTTAGATCGAATTATTTGTATTGTGAATATACCTATAAGTATTTCTGAGACAGAAAAATTTAGGTTCCGGATATTTAATCACCAGTAAACCTTCTCCGAAACACGATGCATCTTATTGTGGACGAAAAAACCGGCTTTTCCATACTATTAGTATAAATATTGCATCTTTATGGCGCAGAGAGGGTTCATTAATACACGACCAACATGTAATTGTGATAGGTAACTTGCCCGCTCCATTTCTTATTGCCAAAAAAAAATATGTTATGGCGGTTCTAAATTCACAAAACCTAAAAATTTCGCACAATTTCCTTATCATATTTGCGCAGGTTAACCTACTTTAAGGCTATAAGCTTTTCGTGTGTAGGCTGTACTGTTACTTGCGGTACCAGGGCCACATAAAAGCTGACACAAACAATGTCTGCATGAGTCGTTGTCCTAATTTGATAGGAATTTTTGCGTTTCATTCACATTTTTGTTACATTAGGATAACATTGGTATTGTATTTAGCAATGCAGTTAATTGTAAGTAAAAATTCCTATAATTATTATTTTTCCGAATCTCTCAAAGAAAATTATAAGAGTACTAGGGAAAAACTTGGCTGTTTGTCTATTCCTCAAGAATGCCAGACAACTCTATATTTTAATTTACGATAACATATCGTTTTATACTTTTTTTTAAGATTTAAAACACATTTTGTCAAAGCAATAGGAAATTGACTTGAGATTTCGCTCTTGTTAATCTAAAGAATTTGTTATGTTTTTAAAGTTATAACCCTCACTTCTAGAATTAATACACAAATAAAATTTGAAAAACAAAATTTTATGAACGATGCGATTTTATGGCGATACGTCACTTGAAGGGTTAGCTCAGTTGGTTAGACCTCTGGAACAGATCGCCAGAGGTCGTGGGTTCGAGTCCCGCATCGTTAATAAAATTTTGTTTTTCAAATTTTATTTGTATATCTATTTTTCCTGAAAGATACTTTAAATGTACCAAATCCTAAAAACATAATATATAGTAAGCTATAATTCATCTGTTTCAGATCATTGTTATATTATCAACATGCCTTCTGATATCTGCGGCGCCGAAAGACCGAGACTTAGAAAATAAATATATCAACAAATTGAACCAGCCCTGGCTACTGCCAGAGACGCCTGCCGAGTATCCAAGAAAGGGGGAGTCAGAGAAATGCAGAGGCAGTAAGTGTAAGAAGATCACGGACTGCGAGGATTGTCAGGTCGCGATACCTTTGGATAACAACTGGGAGTTTGTTAAATAAATAATAACAATAAAAATAATAATATAAAAAGACATTTGAAGTGAAACTTCTTTAGATCCGTTGTAATTTGAAAATCGATGAAACGAAAAAGCGAGACGACACCAACAGGTAAATTTATATGTGGTCTCCTCTTTTGTGCTGCAATAATCCTAATTTTCATTTTTTATGTTTTTATAAATATACAGCTTACATGAAGCGACTGTTTATTATTTCAATATATATTTTTTTAATTTATTATTTTTTGATAACCCCAATTCCATTTTTATATATTTATAAATATACAGTTTACATGAAACGACTGTTTATTTTTTCAATACTTTTCAATGGGTATTTTTAATTACGACCTTTTCACTTTCATTTCTTTTCTTTGTTTCAAGTTGCACTTCTACCGTGGGTGACTTGCACACACATACATATTTTTTATTTCTCACAACAGAATTTCTAACTTAATTCTAGTATAACTTATTGTTTATTAATGTGTTAGTTGTCTCATTACTAATTATTACTACTTTAAATATTAATGTCAGTGTAGTTAATTTTATAAATATAATTATTTTTTAATCAGTAAGAACCCCTTGTTGGGTAACGGCCTCCTCCAAAAATATCCATTTCGCTCGATCCTTTACTACTTAGCACCAGTTTGTGCCTGCGGCCTCAGACTAGATTCACATCTAGTCCTTTACTACTTTTTCCTTGTGGTCCTTTCCAAAAAGGTTGCCTTCGTCGTCCATCTTTCGTCTGTAAGCCAGGCATACATAAATAATATCACAAAAAAAAGTATTTCTGTTGTTGATCACTACGAGCCTATTCGTCGCACACTGGGGCACTTAGCATTAAGAGTGCGTATTCGATTACGCGAATTTATAATATTTTTAAAATAATTGTTAAAAGTAAATGGGTTCATTAAATTGGCTGAAAAAAACTGTATATTTAGCAATACATACCTGTATTTACATAAAATTAACATATTAGTTGTATTTCTATTCAAATACTGGTAAAAAAATGTTAGCGAATCAATTTTGTTTCTTTTTTTTTTCACATCACTCCTTCATAGCTAATACCCCACCAAACCATCACCTAAGTCGGAAAGTGCCCACGTTGCACTCTGTTGACTAATTGGGAAGCTTCCTTAGAGCTTTGAGCATAAATACGGTCATTTTGTTTGTTAAAATGTTGCTCAATTGTAAAAAATTTCTCATCCGTATACAAAAATTTTCTGTGACCTCCCTTTGCGCACCGCTTCAGTATTTGTTTCGATTGTACCACCCTATTCTTTTTTAAATTATTAGTTAATAAATGACCAGTCCGTCTCTTATAGGCTGCAAGTCCCAAGTCATCTTTTAAAATACGCGACATGGTTCTAGGTGGTTTCGCACTGGATTTCTTCGAACTCTTTCCCTTATTGCTTTGACCACGTTTTTCTTACGAACACTAAGTGGACGGCTAGATCTTTCGTCTGTCACAGAGAAGGTCTCATTGTACCTATTAATAGCCCGGTACACAAACATTTTACATAGGCTGCACTAAAAGTATCGGGAATGGAATATTTCCACTGTTCCTGTCAAATTAAAATCTTTTTAATTGAAAACTCCTCGGTTTTAAAAATCGAATACCATTTATTTATTTAAAAAAAGATTTTCGGTCTTGTCACAAGGTCCTGTCAAACTTGTTTAGTCGTTGAGAAAATGGAATTGACTCGAGAAAATTCTAGAGCGATGATTTATTATGACTTTCGAAGTGGTTTAACACAAAAACTGTGTGTTGACCGGATGATTCACCCCATCTAAAACCACAATTTATCTCTGGTTGGCTGAATTTCAACGTGGACGTGTCAAGCTCAGTGATGATCCCCGTCTAGGTCGTCCAAAAACTGCAGTCACCAAAGAAAACGTTGATGCTGTGCGTAAGCTGATTGAAGAAGATCGACATGTGACATACCGCGAAATTCAGGCAACTTTAGACATTGGCATGAGTCAAATACAAATAATCTTGCATGAACAATTAGATGTAAAAAAGTTGTTTTCCCGATGGATACCGCATTTGCTCTGTGAAGAGCAAAAAACGGCTCGCGTGGTAACTTATAACTTAACTTACTTGGTGCGTCAGAACTCTCGAAAGAATCTTTCACATCACGCAGGATCCTCAAATGCTGTATACAACATCGTATCAGGTGACGAATCCTGTGTATACGTGTACGAACCCGAAACAAAAAACCAGTCACGAGTTTGTTTACCAAATTTACCACCAAAGTTGTACCAAATTTTTACAACTACAAAAATTGTTCGTTCACGCAGTGTTGCAAAAATAATGGTGGTGTCTCCAAAACCGCCCATGTTGCGACTATTCCTATTGAGGGACAAAGAACGGTTAATGCAGAATGGTATGCTAGCATTTGTTTACCACAGGTCGTTTCTGAACTCCGTAAAGAGAACTGCAACCGCCGCATCATCCTCCATCATGACAATGCAAGTTCTCACACCGCGCACAGAACAAAAGAGTTTTTAGAGCAAGAAAACAGAACATTAGAGAAAGAATTAAAAAGAAAGAATTATTAGACCATCCGCCGTAGAGCCACGACCTGAGCCCCAATAATTTCTATACTTGCCCTAAAATAGAGAATAAATTGCGTGGTCAGAGATTTTCATGACCTGAAGAGGCTGTGGACGCCTACAAAACGGCCATTTTGGAGACCCCAACTTCCGAATGGAATGGTTGCATCAATGATTGGTTCCATCGTATGGAAAAATGTGTCAAATTTCGCGGGGAATACTTCGAAAAGCAATAAATACACTTTTAAATAGTAATGTTGTGTCACTTCCTTGATTCCCGAAATTTTCAGTGCCGCCCTCGTACTAGTACCAAGCGTATGGATAGTTTTAAAATATGCATTTGGCTCCATACCTACTTTGTGTAATGCAATCACAGCGATTCAGTTCTCTTTATCACTCCACTCCATTTTAATATCGCAAAATAATTGTACAATGTGGTGGCGCCAAAATGAGAAAACTCAATGAACAATCATATAAAAATGATAGTTTCCAAATTTAAATGTAATATTTTGTTTATTTTTAATTGTAACAGTCTTTACGGCCAGTCTAAGTATTTAGTCCAAAAAAAAGGAAAACTAAGTCAAAACTGCAATTAAATAATTACTTGAACATCAGACTCATTGCACAGGTTCTTCCTTGTGGGCTCCTGTCTCCAAACCTATCAAAATTTTAGATGACCTATTTTAGGCGTGCAGCAAGGTGATTTCTTTTCAGAAATTCGATTTGTTTTGATTATTTTATAATAACATTTTATAATAATAACAATGATGCCCGACCCCTATTCTGAATGAGTTGTATATATTCTGGATTGCACCAAGTTGTTTTAAATCAAATGATCATTCATTTAAAAAAAAAAATATTTTCATAAATATATTTTTTTTTTGTTATTTTTATGAGAAAACAAGACGAGACAAGCAAGACATTCGCAAGTTGATGATAAGTGATACGCCTTTATTTCTGTGTTCTGTACCCTTGCCAATGTCAAGTATAGTAAGGTCACTAGCTGAAACCTACAAATCGGAACACAATAGCGTTGGTGTGGTACCTGTACCCTTTTCTACTTTCACTTTCTACAATCCCTACTAATAGATATTATAAATGTGAATGTAAGTTTGTTTGTTACGCTTTCACGCCTAAACCACTGAACCGATTTTGATGAAATTTAATACACATATAGACTAGAGCTTGGAAAAGGATTGTGGTTTCATCTACAGGATCTACTTTACAGTTGATAACCTGCTCAACCCCAATATTTACATATAACATTAACCTAAGAGTGGAACAAAGATTTTATGAAAGATACTCACTCGAACTCAGTTGGAAAGAACGCTCGCACGGAACGGGTCGCTGGTTCGAGTCCCGCACCGTTCATAAAATTTTGTTTTCAGTTTTATTTGTGTTATTAGTTATTAATTAATCCCAGAAATGAGGGTTATCACTTTAAAAACATAACAAATTGTTTAAATGTATTATTAAATAATGGCTCTGTCGTAAATCCTACTACTCCACAGCTGAATATCTAAGTGATCGGACAGCCTGGGACTAGATTATGATTATTTTATAGCAATAGAAATGACAATTTTGAATATTTCGTTAAAAAGAGCGCAAAAAAAGTATGCTGGTAGGGTTTCATGCGCTGTCATACAAGATAAGTTTGTTACTACATACATAGTTATAGGTGAGATGTGCTTGAGTCGTGAGGAGGCGAGAGGCGAGAGCGGGTCGCGGCGGAAGGACACCGATTCCAAAAATAACAATAATCGTAACTACTAGCTAAATACGCAATTATTTTTATACTTTTTAATGCACATTATATCTATTGTTTTGTAAGTGTTTTTGAAGTCGGTTGTTTTTTTTTGTTAATTTTTTTTTTAATTTTTGATTTTAACATGTATCTTCACAAAGCTTTTTGTCCTCCTGTCCCTTGTCGCATTTGGTTAGCCCCTCCCTCCTCCCTTAAGGTATAACGTATTTTATGGATTCCTCCCTTACAAGCCAGTGTCAGCTCACACGTGAAGGGTGCAGAGGTTTTAATAACAATAACAACTGCTTTATAAGGAGTGTTAATAAAAATCTAAAGCAAGATATAAATTAAAAGTAATTTACAAACACATATAACTATCGTTGACTTTTCTGTCCCAATAAACTTATCGACGGTAACTCATCTTATCCTTGCACGCTGTCTGTCAATAGGACGACATATAGCTTACCAGCGTTATAAAGTTTGTTTTTTCATTGCTCTGCGTTTCGGGAAAAGTATTTGCAAAGATCCTTCTGAACCGGCTCATATCAATATCCGAACAAAAACTACCAGAGACCCAGTTTGGTTTCAGGCCTGCGCGAGGGACGGGTGAACCTATTTTCAGTTTGAAGGAAAAAGAAAAAAGCAAAGAACAAGACCAACCACTTCATCTCTGTTTCGTAGACCTCGAACAGGATTCGATTGTGTTCCTCGCGATGCCCTGTGGTTAGTCCTCGAAAAATTTGGCTTGTTCGTCTTCTGCACGATGACATGACTTGCTGCGTTTCAGTAAATGGCGAACAGACAAAAGTTTTTCCCCGTTACCTGTGAAGTAAAGCAAGGATGTGACCTGGCATCCACCCGGTTTGCTCTGTATTTTGCTGTGGTGGTTGAGGAAGCCTTGTAGGATATATCAGAAGGTATTCATATTCGCTTTCGGACGGATGGTAAGCTGTTCAACCTGATTAGACTCAAGGCTCACAGGAAAGTCTCTTATAGTGTCATCACAGAGATAACGTACGCCGACGACCTGTGTTTTGTTGCAGTATCCCCGGAAGGCTTACAAATGTTAATTACCAGTCTCGAAAAAGCCGTACTGCAGGCTTTAAATTTTTTTTACGGATTATAAATCAGCGTCAAGAAGACAGAGGTTATGTCTTTGGATATACTTCAAACGGCCGGTTCCGCACTCGGTATAAGCCTAGGAGGGGACACTCTGAAACAAGTGGACAAGTTCAGAAACTTGGCAAGCACTATAACATCACGTGGTGACCTGGATGCCCAAATTAATAGATGATGCAAAGATTATTCCGGTCACATGATAAAAGCAGGTCCAAGAAGATTGACGTATATATGGCAACGGTACTGCCAAATCTACTCTACTCAGCAGATTCCTGGTGTTTGTACCAAAGACATATACGTACGGATAGGTTCCACATGAAGTGCCTTCGTAGCATCCTAAACATCAAGTGGTCTGATCGCATTCGCAATACTGAAGTAATGAAGCGTGCGAAGTTAATGGTATTGAAGTCTACCTGATGCATCGGCAACTGCGCTGGTGTGGACACCCCTCGCGCATGTCAGATGGGAGACTGGCTAAGCGTATATTTTACTCGGAGCTTCGTGAAGGACAGCGCAAGCAAGGCGGCCAGTTTCTTCGTTTCGAAGACGTTGCGAAGAGGCATATGAAGTGCTGTAACATAGACCCAGAAACCTGGGAGGAGCGCGCATCCCAACGGTCAGAATGGAGGCATCTTATTCAGAGTAGCGTCAAAAAGTTAAGAAGCGAGATGAAATAAAAGCGTGACCAACAGCAGCGATACACTAATATTATGAAAATGGTTCTTTAAAATGCGGCATATGTGGTAGGACCTTCGTTGCCAAGATTTGCTACGTCAGCCACGTTCGGGCACACCAACGATGCCCCCCCTAGTCGTCGTGACCGTGTCGGTCAGGAAGACATCATGGAAATTGCAATTCATGCGTCCCAATATAAGGCGATATTGTTAACGTTACGCTCGTGTTAACATTACGAATGTCACAGTTTCTAGAAAATTCCTCAATGTGCTAATGAACATACCGAACATTATCAAAAATGTATTGAGAAGCAACAGTCAAAATGTTTATTTCTTTAAATTTTTCTCTTAATGATTCTTTAGGACCTAGGTTATAAATCGCGCGAATAGCACTCTTCTGCAGCACAAAGATAGTATTAATATCGGCCGCACATAATAATATACCATAGGACATAATACTATGAAAATAACTAAAGTATACTAATCTCGCCGTATCCATGTCAGTTAACCGTCTAATTTTCTTAACCGCATATGCTGCAGAACTAATCCTATTCGCCAATCCTTCAATATGGGGGCCCCATTGCAATTTGGAATCAAGAGTAATGCCAAGAAATACAGCAGATTCCACTGGTTTTACCACCTCTCCATTTCATAAAATATTCGCATCTACATTTCTGACATTTGGCGCGGTAAATATAATAATAATATTTGGTTTTATGACTATTTAACAATAAGTTATTGGCGCTTAACCAGTATACGATGTCAGCTAGAGCATTGTTTACTTCTTCATATAAAACTTAGCTTCGTTTCACTTTGAATATAAGTGAAGTGTCATCCGCAAACAATACCACCTTGTGTTTTTTTTTCTACAAGGTTAGGTAGATCATTTATATAAATTAGGAACAGTAAGGGTCCCAGAATAGATCCTTGTGGTACCCTCATACCGAGAAGAGTCCCAGGAGATCTCCTGCCATTCACCTCGACCCTCTGAATTCTATTATTTAAATATGAGATTAGAAAATCGAGTGCAGATCCTCTTATACCATAGTGACATAGCTTCCTGACCAGCGTTGAATGTTGAACACAATCAAAAGCCTTAAATAAATCATAGAAGATTCCAAGTGCATTCTGTGATTTAAATATTTATAGTTTTTTAAATATTCCTGATGAGTTCAACACCTGCATCCGTAGTCGATCGTCCCCTAGTAAAGCCAAATTGTTTTATATGAAGTAAATTATAAGTGTTAAAGTGAGTAAGCATTTGGCTTAAAACAATTTTTTCACAAATTTTACATAGGTTCGGCAACACTGAAACAGGGCGATAGTTATTCAGGTCAGAAGTGAGTCCTGATAAGAATGACTTAGCGGGTATATTGGGGCAGCTTCAGATTATCGACAGCTAATAACTGCCAGTAGAAGGTAGTAATTTATCTCTATCTGTAGATAATATATTGGGAACGGCCGTAAATGATCTAAGGTGCTCATAATAATTGCGTCACAATGAGAGACAAAGGACTAGCGATGCAGTCATACCGTTTGTTAATGTTAGGGAAGTAACACACCTCGTACAATTGTTTCGTAAATATTTTGGTGACTTTTAATTTTAATAATGATTCGTTGTAACTGGTGCATTCTGTGTCTGTGTTTCTGTTACTACGTGCTCAGTGATGATAGATCGGAACTAGGATATCCTAGAGGACTTCTGTCAGAATGTTTGTATCACATTGATTACAATTAAAAATATTCTTAAGAACTATAGATATGATAAACGTATGTTTTTAGGCATTGCAAGATTATAAATGTATTTGATAAAACTAAAAAATTTTTTCTTAGAGAAGTTAATGAAACATCATTTTTAATAGAGTATTAAAGGCTTAAGCAAAGAAACTTAATAAAATCCAAGAGATTTTGCATTTCAAAGACCAAAAACACCTATGTCAAAAGAATGCTAATAATATAATACCTAATATTTTATACGATTTGCCAGATAATCTACAAAACTTATATAAAATGAATGGAAAATATACAGGCTTACTAAAAGACCATTTTAGAAATACAACCATATTTATGTGAAGACTAATGAAAATATTAAGATACCATTATTTATAATTATAGTAATGTAACTCTGAAATCGCGAGCGACAACTTATCCAGATAAAACCTTTAGGAGTTTTCGTGGTTTAACATTAAAACAGTTTTAAATTTTAAACGACCCATATTGCCGAATGGTTAGTGACCCTGACTATTAAGCTAGAGTCCCGGGTTCGAATCCCGGTAGGTGCAATCATTTACATGATAAATATGAATATTTGTTTCCGAGTCGTGGATGTTTATATGTATTTATGTATGTCTATGTAAGTATATCGTATTAAATATATCGTTGTCTTGTACCCATAGTACAGGATATGCCTAGTTTGGGGCAAGATAATTTGTGTGAAAGAATATTATTATTATAGTATGCTTTGTTTTGAACAATAAATGATGAAAAAAAGTTACTATAAAGCCATAGATAATTAATTTATTTATTCATTTAAGATATGCCAACCTGTATACACAAGTCAATTTATAAAATAATAAAACCAAGTGGAAAAATCGTGTTACAATTACAGGTGAACACATCGTACACTAATTAATTCCTATCCTATCATTAAAAGCTACAATGTCACTCTAACATAATGGAATTATGATTATCATAATGTATTTGTGTGTCTAAGGCCGAGATCCATAGAGAATACTATCGGCCGTTCCCAATATTCAGTCTATCTCTTACTTGAGATAAAAATCGTAACTATCGTTGACTTTTCTGTCCCAATAAACTTATCGACGGTAACTCACCTTATCCGTACAAGTTGAATGTCAATGGGACGACGTATAGCTTACCAGCGATAGAAGTTTGTATGGAAATTGCAATTCACGCGTTCCAATATAAGGCGATAAGAATGACTTATCGGGTATATTGTAACAGTTTTTTTTTTATGGAATAGGAGGACAAACGAGCGGTCACCTGGTGTTAAGTGATCACCGCCGCCCACATTCTCTTGCAACACCAGAGGAATCACAAGAGCGTTGCCGGCCTTTATGGAACGCGCTTTTTTTGATTCAGATTATCGACAGCCAATTACTGACAGTAGAAGGTAGTAATTTATCTCTATATGTAGATAGTATATTGGGAACCGCCGCTAGACTTTGCTTATACTTTACTTACGTAGAACTTAATTGTGTGTAATAAAACACGTATTTCACTTTAGAATTGAGCTGATTTAGCTCATGCTCAGTATAATTTCAGATGTCAAATGACTATAAAAATGAAATCAAAGATTATACTAAGCTAACACTCAGCTAAGTTTTACGTAAGTAAAGTCTGAGCAAAGGGTAACCCTCTTATTCATAATGGTCCGCTAACTTTAAACAGCCGCTTAGGAGTTTTCTCTCATTCTGACTTAGGTCAATAGAAGAAGACAGAGTGAGAATTAGCAATGCTTTAAGTTAGCAGACTATTATGAATGAGGGGGTAAATATCTACGCCTTATAAATCTCAGGCTATAGTCATTGTGTACTTAAAAGGTTTATATATTTTTGACAGAATTTAATTGGTTTAGTTTTTATTGTTTAGTGTTGCTCCCATTTAACATTATTAATACAATGCAAGAAATAAGGTTTATATAAAATAATGGTGTACCGGTCTTTTCAAGTGATAACAATTAACAAAACAAGAGTGTATTAAGAAAATATATTATTAATTTACACACAAAAAAATACAAATAAAAAAATATAAACTAAAAATAAATTATATTCTTGCAAGCTAAATTTCCAAACAATTTAAAATGATAAATTTATTACACAAATCATTACAAGCTACAATGTTTAAATTTTTTTATTTAACAGCACCTGGCCCCTTGAACATTATTAATGCAATGCAATAATTAAGGCAAGTAAGTAAAATAATATATATATATGTGTACATATATAACTAGTGGAACCGACAGACGTTGCCCTGTACACACGTCTTAAATTTGAAAAATCGGTCCAGCCGTTAGGAGGAGTTCACTAACATACACATGAGCAGGAGAATTATATTACATGGACGGAATTGAGAATCTAAACCAATCTCAAATTCATTAGAACACAGAAAAATCATCAAAATCGATCCCGCTGTTTAGGAGGTAGTTCAATAGTGAATCTAAACCATTCTCGAATCCACCTGAAGACACACACCAATATCAAATTCACTGGAACAACCAAAAACTTCATCAAAATGGGTCCAGCCGTTTAGGAGGTAGTTCAATTGTGAACCTAATTCATTCTCGAATCCCCTTGAACTCACACAAAAAATTTCATCAAAATCGGTCCAGCCGTCAAGGAGGAGTTCAGTGACACGCACACAAGAAATATATATATAAAGATAGGCATATCTATTGGTCTTTTCACCCACAATGTAATTGGTTTTTAGCCGACTTCAAAAGAAAGAGGTTCTCAATTAGATTGGTATTTTTTATGTATGTACACCGATTACGCTGATATTTATGAACCGATTTTCGTGATTATTCTTTAGTTTCATTCGGAATAGTTGCCAATCGGTGCCATAAAAATTGATGATACGTTTATAATAATTTTGATAATTATTGATAGGTTTGAAGTCGCCAGAAAATAAATATTTTGTTTAGGGCTTGGAACCGACATAGACCATATCAATAGTTAGCACATAAAAATAACAGTAGGTATTATATTAATATTAAAGGTTATGTTTTGCATAGGAGTTGTTTTAAATTAAATCTTTGTTAATTATAACATTTATTTAGTCTTGGCTGTATACATATTAGGTGACCACAATAACAGTGCAATTAAAAAAAAACAAGAATATGCGGGATTCAAGCTACAATCCTTACTAATATTATAAAATATATGAATGTAAGTTTGTTTGTTACGCTTTTACGCCGGAGCTACTGGACCGATTTTGATGACATTTGGATCAGCGATAGACTAGAACTCTTTCTATATACAAATACTCTTCCTTCAGATTGTAGTGATATTATAACACATACAATTGCATAATCTATAATATATTTATACAAAACAATGCTTATTCATACAATACTATGATTACATTAAATTAAAACTATCATTACGTGGAAGCGTACCAAGAATACTGGCAGCATTTCCGCGTTGGATAGCTAGGCTGATCCGTTGACCGAAATAGCTGCAAGCGCTTGGGTTTCCATAGCCCTATTGAGGCGGGTAGATATATATCTGTGTATTTTTAATAGTTTACACTTTTAAATTAGCTAATATAGCAATAAATCAAGTCGGCTTCAGTAAGTCTTATATCTTTGCGCCGTTTGGTGTCGACACTTGGCCCGCACAGTCCAGAGGCGCGGAGATTGTACAAACTATTTGGGTCGAACAATCAGCCTAGCTATGCAACACCAGTATTTATGGTACACTTCCTCGCTGTCATAATTTTTACTTCATGTAGTATCTGTATTAAAATAAAGTAAAAGTAAATAGTATAGTTAAAGTAACAAGAATTTAGAACACTTATTATGAAAATATATCTATCCAATATATTGTCGGAACGTAAGTGTTACTAGAACACTTTTTTGGCGTCATTTCTAGTGAATTAACTATTTGCTATTTTTATAAGCTGTTCTGTTACTCTATGGTCAGGTTTGTTTTTAATTTGAGTTTGTACAAGTCAAGTACGACTGCTCGCCCGTCTGTCTGTCAGCGGCTTCATCTCATAAAAACTTTAAAAAAATCTTTTCCTCTTGTACCTTGATATGAAACCCTTATTATGCGGATCTGACTAGTATAACCTAGGTCCTAAAGAATCATTGAGAGCAAAATTTACATCTTGTCTGTTGCTTCTCAATATATTCTTGCTAATGTAATGTATGTTCATAGGCACATAAATGAATCTGCTTGAAACTGTAATAGCCATAATGTTAACACCAGGTACAGACATAATCTTATAATGCCTACTACTCGGCTAAGTCAAGTTAGTAAGTCTTTTGTGGGGCGATGTATATGCTTTTACAACAAGATCCCGGAAAATGTTCAAAACAAAAGTATTAAAATTTTCAAAAGAATTGCTAAAATGTATATATACATAAATGACTTTATAATGATGCCACAGATTGGGAATGGAGCGACCGCCCTCAGGCTATTAAATAATATATTGAATTGTACAATATTACTTTGAAAACAAATTTTTTGATGAAAAAGAAGCCCGCAGTTTGTTGCGCCCATTCTTCTCAGATCTGAGGCATTCTTTTTGGAATGGGTGGTAGTTTTTGACTTTCAATAAGTGATGTCACATCCTATTTTGTATAAAAATATTTGAATCTTAATTTGAACGTTTTTAGCAATTTTTATGTGTCTTCCTAGAAAATAAAAACTATTCTGCAAATAATATGATTCCGTGTGGACGATTTAATTGTGGTTTTGATATGAAACAAGATAAGTGGTTGTGACATCGCGTTCCCAAGCGCTGGATACTTTCCACACATTGTTATAACAACTGTATATAATTACATACCCTTGCTGGATTCTTGTAAAATGCACGACATTTATTTCTTGTATAGCAACACGGGTCAAGTTACAGTCAGATATCACCATCCATTTATGAATATTACTTTACCTTTACTACTTTGGAGGCTCCTTTGCACAGGACGCCGGTTAGATTATGGGTACCACAACGGCGTCTTTTTCTGCCGTGAAGCAGTAATGTGTAAGCATTATTGTGTGTCGTTCTGAAGGGCTCCGTAGCGAGTGAAATTACTGGGCAAATGAGACTTGACATCTTATGTCTCAAAATGATGAGCGCAATTGTAGTGCCTCTGTGAATTTTTGGGTTTCTCGAAATACCACCAGCTGAGCTTCCTGCTCGCCTCTTCGCTTATTGTCATTAAAAAGATAAAGTGGTTTTGCAGAGGTGAAATTGCTTAGTTGTAGTATTACTGCTTCACGGTGGAAAAAGGCGCCGTAACCCATAATCTAGGCGACATCCTGTGCAAATAATCCATACATATACCTTTTGTCACTTACCCCCTTATTCATAATAGTCTGCTAACTTAAAGCATTGCTAATTCTCACTCTGTCTTCTTCTATTGATCTAAGTCAGAATGAGAAAAAACACTCCTAAGCGGCTGTTTAAAGTTAGCGGACCATTATGAATAAGGGGGTTAATCTATAGCGTGATCCACGTCTTACAGGTCCTGGATCAACGAAGCCGGCCACAATACCGCGAGCTCAACTGAAGTACCTTTATTTCGTGGTACAAGGACGAACCAGCAGGAAGAGGTACACGTATTGGACTGCTCACAATATTGCCAACGATTCTAGGATTAACTTTAAAAGGTATCAAGCTTATGTCTAAATAGTTAAATTTATGAACGATGCGGGACTAGAGTCTAGAACCCGCGCCTCTCGGATTCTTTCCGAGTATCCTGAAGATAGAGCTACATTACGGTGTAATCCCACTGGCGGATAGAAGGATAGTGTTAGATCTTTTGTTTTTACACATTATTTTTAAGGGTAAAATAGATTCTCCATACTTGCTATCAAAATTCAAAATAAACGATCCTCAAAAATTAATAAGAAAAAATGCCTATTCGTTGTTTGTAGTACCACAATCTAGGTAGGACTAATAAGGTCAAAAAGCAACTACACTGGCCTGCAAAAGTAAGTATCACACTTTTCAAATTAAATTTTTTTTAGCTATATAAGGTAGAGATTTAAGATTAAAAACATTTTGTTGCAAATTTTATAGGCTTTAATTCTTAGAAACTAAAATTATACATTAGTAACATTTTTAACTTAAAAAAGATAAAACAATGAAAATAGACATTTCTAGTTTAGTGTAAAAAAATTCAACTAAAATGTATTACATGTTATTTAATTTTTAATAACTGGTATTGCCTCCTCGGGCTCTGATTACAGCTTCGAGCCGGTTTGGGATAATGAACACTAGGTTTCGGAGCCGATGTTGGGGAATATTCTCCCATTCTTCTACCAGGGCCTGCTTTAGTGCCCTGAGGGTAGTAAGTAGGTGGTGGTCTGTGATTTCTGACTAGCCTCCCAAGCTGATCCCAGGCGTGTTCAATCGGGTTGAGATCAGGTTTTCTTGATGGCCAAGCCATCACGCTGATACCGACCTCCTGAATATACTCTTGTACGATATGAGCCGTGTGTGGCCGGGCATTATCATGCATCAGCATCGATCCATCACCCATATTTGCTAAATACGGCCCTATATACTCATTGAGAATCTCTTGAGCATATCTATGCCCAGTGAGGGTGCCATTTTTTATGGCTACTAGCTCTGTGCGACCTTCTGAAGATATGCCAGCCCATACATGTACACTGCCTCCACCGTATTGGACTCTTTCTGAGATGCAGGCTTGAAGGTATCGCTCACTAGGTCGCCTGTAAACACTTCGCCTTCCATCAGAAGTGTAAAGGGAGAATCGAGACTCATCTGCAAACAAAATTCTTGACCATTCTTCTTCATCCCACTGCATGTGTTCACGGGCGTATCGCAGTCTCGCTACTCGATGCTGTCTCTCGAGTTTTGGGCCACTCGCTGGTCTTCGGGGTTTCAAATTTGCTTCAGCAAGTCTTCTTCTCACTGTACTGTCACTAATGTAGTCCCTTCGGGTCTGAAGTAGCTGTTGCTGGACTTCAACTGCATTTTGGTGGCGATTTCTTAACACAGTGGAAATAATATTACGATCTTCTCGGGCACTGGTACCCTGGGTCTGCCATTACAAGGTCTCCTCAGATGGTGTCCAGTCTCTTCGTACCTTCGCTTTACCTTCTGGACCGTTCGTACCGTCACACCCACCATTCTTGCAGTGCGACGCATACTGATGCCTAGTTCCAGAAAAGCCATAATCCTAGCACATTCTTCAACTGAAAGAGGCATGATAAATAAATGTTATGTGCTTTTTAGCATAAATTTTTAAAACAAGACCCATCGATCTTGAAAAAAATTTAAATTTGTAATTCGGAAACGTCCACTTTGAAAAAGGAATGGTTTTTTGTTTTTGAAGTTTTTTTTCAGCCAATTCTTAAAAGAAGGTTACCGACTATAAAGTTTTTATGTACAAAATTAAATTCTCTTTGGAGTCCGTTTTATTTCGAAAGTATATCTTGTGAACTTAAAACGTTATCCCATTTTAAAAGTGTGATACTTACTTTTGAAGGCCAGTGTATTTCTAGGCTCTGTAGGACATACGAGTATAACTCACTGGCCAAATCGCAGAACATTGATTTATTCATTCCGCTTGCTCAATATAAAAAGAAAATACTTAATTTACACACGTGACTTAGAAACCTTGTTTTCACATTTCATTTTTATTTTAAATTATATATTATAATATTTATAGTTTTTAAATTGTTAAAATTACTGTCATATAACCGTAGTAAATATATGAATGCTGTGGTAGGTTAGAAGTGAATTAACTCTTATCCATATTATTATTATAGTAAAGAGTGTAACTTGTTAGTTGCCCAAATAAATAAACTTGAGAGTTGAACAAGGCATACCAAGATTTACGATCCATGCGTCGCTCGAACGGTTGGCTCAGTTGGTAAGAGCGCTCGGACGGAACCCGAGAGGCGCGGACTCGTGTCGTGTATCGTTCATTAATTCTGGTTAGTAATTTATTTTGTATAATTGAACCCAGAAGTGAGCGATATCACTTTAAAAAAAATGGATTGTTAATATACTTATTTACCATAGGCAGTGACGATGACACAACAAATGTTACAGCTTTGACATGTGGAGAAGATTTGATAAGGAACTCCCAGCCCATCTTTTAAATCATATAACAACTTAGCCTACTTCATATAATATTATAAAGCCACGTTTAGAAGGCTTGCTTAGTACCAGTGAACAATGAACCAAACCTATTCACTAAATATTCCATTCTTAACATCACTCTTTTTTTTAATACATTTCGCACCGATTCGGACCGGTAAATATTAAGAAATCTCAAAAAAAAATATACAAAAAAAATTCCTATAAGTTTTGTTTTGGAATAGTGTTTTATTAAACTTTTATCAGACTTTAGAGACGAAGAGCTAATTTGCAGTTAGAAATTCCTGGGTCAACCGTTATCCTATTTTTTTTTTAATATTATAAATTATTATATATTTTTTTAACTTTTATTTAAGAACATTAATATTTAATTTCTTTATTTTCACATGACATAATAAATAACACCACTCTTTATATAAAATAAAAATTAAATAATCTATTAAAAATAGTAAAAATCGCCAAACTTATCCTCTGACAGGGGTTCGTACTAGACCTGTCAAATCGCTTAGACGCCTGGATAGCTCTGTTATAATTTTTTTTTTGCCGATGAACCCCAAGGACCCAACGTCTGCACCCCAAAGGGAACAAATGTGTATCCATTACCGAGTGACCTATATTTCCTCCGATTTAGATATTCGGCAATTTCCGCCGTTTCACCTGCTGCCCTGGATGATGTTGTCGACTTTAGGGAATTAACGCCATACCATAACCTCTAACCATCGTCACGTGAAATTCCATTCGGCTCTAGGATAGCCGGTACGTTAAAGGTGGTAAAGGCGTAAAGTAAGATAAGCCATGGTGACCAAGACTGTCTACATTGCCTCTGCAGCTGCACATATGGGGAACTAGGAATACCCAGGCGTAAACCAACTGCGATTGAGAAGCTGGAATTATCGAGGAGCTTCATATGTTAATTGAAGGAGTGGGCCTGAAGCCAGTACTCTGATTCTCGTTCAACAAAACGAGCCTGAATCGAAATATTGTGACATGATAGTTGACATCCTTGTGTGAATAAATTTGCACTGTGGCTCATCCCAAAGCTTAGGGAAATTTTCACTTGGACAGGCAAGCATTGGGACCCTAATGACGGGAAGATAATTTTGATCATATAAATTGCTGACACAGTGAAGAGAAGATAAAAATGCTGGTAAGGATATACTAGATATTTTTCTGATGCTAATTCCGCCAAAACGAATGAGCATAGAGGCTTGGCATCAGGAATTATCTGACAATGAACAATTCAATATTTTTGATAATAAATTTCGTATAGAATCATCCAAACTTGACCAAAGTATGACGTCATGATTCCAAAGAGGGCAACATCAGAGAACATAGGTTAGCTTGGGGACAAAAGACGAAACCGAATTATACAATAGGCCAGGTATATGTATGCTTAGCGGTCTGAATATTTTTTTCATTTGATTTATGTTCATTTATATCAGCTGAGAAAGACTCTTCCAAAATTGGTACACCGAAAAAGGCGAAGAGATTGCATTTCCACAAATTTTAAAATTATCAATAATGTTGAATTGCTTTACTATCGCATCTCTTCTATCAAAACGTACCAAATCAACTTTTTATCTTGGATAAAAAGTTCACACTTTGAAAGATTGAGCTCTAAGCCAATTTCATTGAAAAAATTATTTAAAAAAGTGAGATCTTTAATAACTGTATTAGTTAAAGTTCCTGAAATGCCGTCATCTAAGTACCACATACCATATTTTACTTAGAATTTAGTGAAATAATGATTGGGTGTATAGCGAAACTAAATATTGCCGGACCGAACGGATCTCCCCGTTGATATCCATTGTCCTTTGAAATAATTTTGACTTCGAACCATAACAATACCAAAGATAGTTAAAATATGTTTCTGGATCGGGGATCAGGGATATGGGAATCGAATTTTGAATTTCTGTAAAAATGTTTGAACTACTTACGGTATTGAAAGCATTTTTTACATCAACTTTCAAGACCGCCTCACCTCCATCATATTTGAAATCGCAGCCGCCATTCCAACCAAACCCCATTTGCAGTGGCTGAAACTTTTCACTTAGTTTGGTCATAATGGATTTACATCAAACTTTAAAACCTATTCGTATATAGGTACAACCATGGACTAGCAAAGTACTCCGTGTCACCTTACATAACAGTGTAGCACCAAAACAAGCCGATTAACGTGTAAATACATAGCCCACGCACACACTTACACTACTACAGGCCGATAGGCGGCCATTATGAAAATTGTTGAATCGTCTGTGACAGATCAGTTTGCGTCTCAATAAAATATTTTAAAAATGCCGTCGAGCTTATAAGTATTTGTGGCCGTATATGAATATTTAAGGGAGAAAAAATTGTGTAACTAGTATCCCCCATAACCGCACACACACTAGCATAACGGTGCTTCACTTGCTAATATCACGGCGCGGAGTCCTTCTTTTTTTACTCCTCCGTGGGTGCAACAGCAATCGGCCTAATGCTGATGTATTCGCGCAAGCGTAGGAAATCATAATATGATTCTATAAAAATTTCAATCAGTTATGGCTAAATAATAGGCCGACGTACCTGAGATTCCGAGGTGCGATGGTCTGCAGCTGGGCCCCCGCTATTCCTCTAGGTGCATCCTTAGCACCAGTAAGGAGTTCCTCTCGGCATGTTCAGGAAAAAGTTTTTTGCTTGGCGTTACACCGAGAACTTGCGATTAGATCGTTGATCATTTAGGAAGTCTTTTGAAGAATTTGCTTATTATATTAAGCAGATATTATGCGTGTATTGTGATTTGCGTTCGAACTGTGTTGCTCGGTGACAATTTGGTATTTGGTGGTATATTTGAATGTAGTGTTTAAATTCTCTTTGGTTATATTATTATGCGGCGCAAGCGACAACTGTCATTATGTTAACCTCCCAGGTGACAACGAGTCTGTTGTGTATGGTATTTCTCTATCTACAGGACTACAAATTACCATAACCAAATAACAAGAAAAGAAATAATTGCGGCGCATCCAGCCGCCATCTTTCTTTTTAAAAGCACATAGGTTGGCACCAATCAGAACGGAAGCTATGAGCATGCAGCATGATATTTATTGAAGCGATGATATCCGACAGGAGTGTTCGGCCCGTGTCGACAGTGGAACAATCCAGGTCTCCAGCTGATTATATTATATTATATTTATAATATTTTTTCTTTTATTAAAGAGATAGATTTTAAAAAAAAATACGTAATATAAATCTTAAATTTGTGCTCAGTGAGTGCCTAGTATACTCTGGTATTTTATTGTTAATATTTTTTTTTGAGAGGAGGAAATACGGTTACGTATTTACGCCCCAGAACGGGGCGTAATATGTCGGACACTCGAGTCCGACTAAAACCTCCTCTGTGCTGTTAGCAGCCCTGGCTTTCACAGCGAAGTAGGACGTGGGCCGTGGAGGCCGCAAAGACTACGCAACAACAGTCGCGGGGCGTCTCCTAAGGAGACTCGAACCTCAGACCGGCTGTGTGCTTGTGGGAAGGAGAGAGAATGAAAATGAATATGAAATGAAGATGAAAGATGAAAAGGTGATAAGAACACACTCGCCGGCGAGTGTGGTGATGTTTAGTGTAATGTATGTAAGTGTATGTATGTGTGTTTGTATGTATGTACGTAGTGTAAATGTTTGTGTGCATGTATGTTTGTGGAGTGTGTTTGTGATTGTGTAAGTGGTGTATGTCAGTCCGTCAGTCAGTCCGTGTGTGAGTGAGTGAGTGTGAGTGTTGTTGATTGTTAATATGAAAACCATGACCTATGAAGGGGCCCTTAACCTTAGTTAACCTAGTAATTACTAGTAATTACATGGCATATACCTACTGTATGTACACCTACGTATTATTATACCTACGGATTGGTATACTTCGAAAATGCCTAAAGGTTAAATTATTAGTACTATTATTGATAATGAAATCGAGATTTCATTTTGTTAACTCAACCAGTACCCAGTTCTGCTGTTAGAACTTAAAATATCGCAGGGTATTTTGTTTTTACCTTATAAAACTGATGAACTGATGAATGAATGATAGACATAATATAAAGCCAATGTATATATTATGTGTCTTAAATACCCAGGTCAGTAGATCAGTTACAGTAGGTAAGAGGAATATAAGAAAACGCAGGAATAGGTAGTACGATTTGGATCACCAAAGGGTTCCGTACTAGTTATTTATGCAACTGTTGTGTAATAAGGGGTATTAAAACACGAATGTGGATTTATCTGTGATTTATATGTGATAATAGTATCACATGAGTGTTTTAATAACTAATTATCAACAGTTGCATACAAGACTTTATCTACACCCAGAATATGAATCCTCTAAAAGATTCTGGAACATTTAGCTTACTGCTAACATTAAAACACCAGTCCTAGTAGTAACTTATTATCATTAATTACTGATTGTATACAAATAAACTAAGTATTAATGAAACAACTATTTATTTTAGTAGTAATTTACATTTAGTTACTATATAGTGCAATAGTTAAATATCACTCGAATATAATGTTCTTTTACAGCGCTTAAAATGAATCGCTCATTTTTTGTAAACGAAACAGTAAAAATATCGAAGAAAAATGGCGGGGATTTGAATAACCATTTTTTTTACGGCGCGCGACGTTCTGGTAGTGTGGAACGCGCGTAAACGAAAATGTTCTTTTTTTGAAATTCATACAGATACCACGCATCGAGCAATAAGAATGTGGCTGTCTGTTGAAACTCTTTGCGCATGAAGGGATAAAAAAAACATAGGAGTGTTGTTATGAAATTCAGTACAACATTACAACACTCTTTTGGATGATGTAATGGTTATTAGAACATTGGGTGTTTTAATGTTGGCAATAAGCTAATTGTTTCAGAATCTTTAATAGAGGATTTAAAGCATGGGTGTACATAAAACTTTATATGTACACAAAGTTAATATAAAAGACAGTGCCATCTAGGGGCGCCCGAAAAAAGCAAAGAATTTCAAATCACTCTGGACTCTGGCGGTACACGAACACTTGCCGTCTACTACAGAGTGCCGACTGCCGATAAAAGGGGAACAGCATACGGAGAATCCCGTTCTAGCGTGCTCCGCGCCGTGCGGTGTCGTGATGGCATGTTTTCAAATATTTTAATGTTTGTTAACATTTTATAACAACAGTGTGGGAGCACCTTTACTCTTAAGTTAGAACTTACAAAAACCTATTCTCACTCGTCATAATATTATATTCTTGATGGTAATTGGTAACTACCTACGTCATGAAACATAATTTGTTTATACAGATATCTTCCACGTGTAGATGATAGATGGAGATTAGACTTGTTTCTTTCACAACAGCTTAAGGCAGCGCCAACTAACGGCTAATAGTACAACTAATGATAGTTATTGAAAACCGAAGTTATCAATTATTATGCCTAATGAAGCTATTTAGTTGAATATTAAAAGATTGTTTAGTTGATTAGTAATATACGTAAGTATCCATCACTACTCTGTGGTAATGATATTTAGCCATAAAAACATAACTCGTAAAAAAACCAAATCTCGCAACTCAGTTCTTCTACCGTACAAAGTTGTGAGATCCATGTAAGACGAAGTCGTCAATTTATTTAGTCCCCACTTTAAGGGTTCTGTATTGAGTAATAACTTAATTAGCTAACCTAACATCATCTTACAGTGTATATCTTAGAATATTGAAAATATATTATGTTAAAAATATAATATTTATGTTTAAATAAATAGATGAACATCGAATTCAGGCTTCTAGTTTTATCCACAACGAATTTAGCGAGCGTCGAAAGTAGCCACTAGCCTGATCTGCTTCGAGAAAAGGATGGTACGGCCGTGCCGTTTGTTTTTGCTCGACTAGGCTACATTCAAGAAATAGTATTAAAGTATCATGCAGTAGTGTTATAACCAACACACAATAGATATATTATTAATAATTTAGAGGCCTGCGAATTCAAAAATTGGTAAGTTACTTGTGATTCATGAAAAGTGTCATAAATAATATAGATGTCAGACTTTTTTTTTATGTAAGAGGGGGCAAACGGACGGGATGGTGAGAGGTGAGGCAGCCCCCCATTGACTCCATTACTTGTAGAAAATGGAGATAACACTTAAGACTATTTATTACTTGAGAGGCACTTTCACAACTGTCATAGTCTATCTACCCGTATTAACGATCTAAACGTGTGCGCATTTGTACAATACTATAATATGGTAATTCCAATAGGCAATAACTTATAAATTATTTGATTTTCATTAAGACTGTAGACAGGCAGTTGATCTACAATAAAAATGTCAAACTGTCAACATTTTCTTTTAAACATCAGCTTAAGGCAGTGCCATCTAACGGCTAATAGCAAAACTAATTTGATGATAGTTTTTGAAGACTAAAGTTAGTTCAAAAGATTGATTAGTAATATTTATTCAAGAAGAAGTAATTTTAATTGTCATGAATTAGTTAACCAACACTCAATAGATATATTAACAATTTAAGAATGTGCGAATTCAAAAAAGTTATAAAGTACTTACAAAACAATGACAATGTTCTATTTTGATATTATTATTCATCAGAAAATAAACACATTTTTAACAGGTGAAGTTATTATCAGGTTCTTGATTTTCTCTTTTATTCTTATTTATTGATGAAAGAGTAAAATGTTCCTGGAATTCCGACATTTTATTTGACTAATTATTATTATCATTTTATATTATATTTATAATTAAGTAATTAATATTTTCCATTCGCACATTTTTTATTTTCAAACATTAAATAAAAGAATTGATAGTAAGTAATTAAAGGTTATATTATTATCAGCACATATCAATAATACGACGTTGTTATTTAATATTAACAAATATGGCTGTTTGGGCTTGAACCCTTTGCCTATCCTAATAATTGGCGAGAAAACCGAAAGCAATGTCGCAAATGTCAGACTGAAAACTTATTTATTATTACAAAAAAAATTACAAAATTACAAAAGTAGTAATAAATAAACAGATTATACACGTAATAAGCCCCTTTATATTATGATAAGAAGAAACTCCTTTATGTCTTGTTAGTAATACTATAACATTTAAAAAAACGATAATAATAACAGACTTCAAAAAATAAGGAAGTTCTCCATTCGTCGGTATGTTTTCTTTTTTATGATTGTTACCTCAAAACTTTCGACTGGGTGAACCGATTTTGAATTCTTTTTTTATTTGAAAGTTGGTGCTTCCCGTGTGGTCTCATTGTAATTTGGTCCAGATCTGACAGTAGCATTCATGAGAAAACCATAGTCTTAAATTTGCTATACGTATGTGGATGATAAATTTACGAATAACTCAATATCGCGCCAACCGATTTCGATGATTCTTTTTTTGAAAGGATATACTTCAAAGGTAGTTTGGTGAGAGTTTGGTTGGGTTCTGATTACGGAATCCATGACAAAGTAACGGAACTTCAATTCTTAGGAGCAAATTAACGATACTCGGCCGAATCTTTTTATGCTATTAGGATATTTAAGTAATCTACCATAACATAGTTATGGTCAAGTAATTATTGTAGTAGTCAAATATGATGATCCAACGACTAACAGTAAGGGTGCGATCTGTGGCAGAATTTCTAAATTGCAAAGCGCTTACGTTCATTGGTGCATTGAAAAATTTAGTATACCTACACATATTTAGACAAATTGTTAGTTAGTGTACTTCAAATTCACTAAAAATAAAAATAAATTAACAAAAAAACAACCGACTTCAAAAACACTAGAATATACTTTTTAGTGCATATTATATCAATTGTTCTGGAGTAGTGTTTTTGAAGTCGGTTGTTTTTTTGTTATTTTTTTTTTTTTATTATATGAGTATTTCTTAGATAATTAATACGTCTAGATTGTATAGGTAGTTAATAGAGGTTAACAATCCACCGCTAATTTTTCGACGCATTCATAGCTGTCACAGTCCAGGGGACTGACCTGACAGGGTCCCCAAGGCACGAACAATATAATAATAAAATATCCTCGAATCCAATCGCAGCACCAATTAATTAATTGTCATGTCGGAAGTTAAAATCTATTATGTACTTAATTTAAAGTACATATGCCTTTTTAAAAATTTATTTTATTTACTGAAGCATTTTATAACTGTTTTGAATTATAATAAAGTAGGTACTTAATATAATATAAATAAATAAATATTATTTAGGTTGAGAGAGAGAATGGAGATATGATTTCACTGGAATTTCATCAATTTTATAGGGTGTTGATACTTTGGTCAAAAATAATAATATTATTTTCTATATATTCTACATTCCGATAACATATTTTTACAAACTCGAGATTCCATTTGGTAAACGAATACGAATAAATTTTATCGGTACTTCGGTCTTCAAAAAGTACCATCAATTTAGTTTTACTATTAGCCGTTTGATGGCGCTGCTTCAAGTTGTCATGAGAAACAAGTACACGCTTTATATATTTATCGAAGTTTGGCTCATGATCAATCAATCATTTTAGCTGGGCTAAACCCGTGGGGCGTTTCCCCTCGCCTCCTCATAGAGGAGAACACAAAACCTCGGCACGAACACCACCGAGTATGCCGACCCTGTCGCCAGGCTCTCCGATGGAGACCGCGACAAGCCCAACATACGCGGCTACTACCGCGTCCAAAAAAACGCCGACGACGGGCGACGTCACCGCATCCGCCGCCTCCGCCACCGCTACCGCTGCGACCGCCGCCACCACCTCAGCCACTCCGACCACCAAAGCGACCAGTCGCTACCCACCGCTGATTGTGGAGGTGCTTCCCGACTGGCCGACGCATTTCCGGGAGCTCAAAAAGCTACTCGGCCACACACCTAACGGACGCCCGTTTGGCAAAGGCGTCCGCTTCATCCCCAAGTCGGACCAGGAGTTCCGCCACATCCAGCGCTACCTCACGCAGCTGGAAAGTGTCGCTGGAATCTCCTGGTTCTGCTACTCGCTCCCCGCGGAGAGGAGCGCTAAGGTTGCAATACGGGGCCTGCCGGCAAACACAGAGCCGGCACAGGTGGACGCGGAGCTGCGTGAGCTCGGATACGTCCCGGAGCACGTGCGCACGATCCCCGCGCGCCCAGGCAGACCGGGATGTCTGATGTTCGTGCAACTCCAGCGTACGCCAAATCTCATCCCGGGTATATATGAGGTGCACGAGCTCCTCTGTATGCCCGGGATCACCATCGAGGCGTGGCGCGGCAGAAAGGGACCAGCGCAGTGCCATCGCTGCCAGCAGTTTCGGCACTCCTCGCACAACTGCCACCGGCCCATTGCCTGTGTGCGGTGTGGGGACAACCATCCTGCACGAGAGTGCCAGCGCCCCAGGGAGGACCCGCCGACTTGCGCCAACTGCGGTGGCGCGCACACGGCGAACAACGCAAACTGCCCGGTGTTCCGCAAAGAGACGCGCAACCGCCGGGCGGGCACCATCGCACGCACCGCCTCAACAGCGCGCGCGTATCCTCCCACTGCCCACGCATTAGAGGCCGACGCGCCCGGCTCGCTCATGGCTGCCGCCAACCAGCCACGGCAACCGGTTAAACGCCGACGCAAGCGCGGGAAACGCGCTCAAGCGCGCCAAGGCGCCCTACCTGCCGCACCACCTACTGCGACACGCGCTGCTGCGCCCGCCACACTGCAGCCTACTGAGCGCAGTACGAAATCGTCCAAGCCCACCGTGGTCGCTGCCCCCGCAGGGGGGACGAAGGCGAAGCGAGCGACGCCGCTGGACCCGCGACTCACCAAAGTTATCAGCACATTGAATCATGTGCTGATGGCCATCCAGGAGCAGCGTGACCCTATTCCGCTGATCCTGGGTTGCATCACGGAGCTCTGCACCTTTTATGGCTGAGCTCCGCATCGTGTTTTGGAACGCCGACGGGCTTTCATCACAAAAAGCCCGTCTCTTCAAGACTTTGCTTTCTCAGCGTCGAGTGGACATCGGCCTGATCAGCGAGACTCACCTCAGACCGGTAGACAAGTTGAAGGTTTCCGGATACTACGTCTACCGGGAGGACCACGCCTCGCCGATCGGGACTGCTTACAGGGGATTAGCAGTCTTGGTCCGTCGGAACGTCATTCACCAACTGCTGCCAGTACCTCAACTGCAGACGTCGTACGCCCTAGGCGTGGAGATCTGCATCGAACATCAGCCCACCCGTGTGTTCGCTTTCTACAAGCCGCCGCAGAACCGACTCGCAGTGGCTGATGTCCACACCTTGTTGGACTCGCTGCTGCCCACGATTGTCGCGGGCGACTTCAACGCGAAACACACGGCGTGGAACTCCAATATCGTGAGCCCAGATGGCAGACGCCTCCTGGACGACGCAGATCGCCACGGTTACCAGGTGCTAGGACCAGAGGTCCCGACGCACTACCCGTACTGTGCAGCCCACATGCCAGACGTCCTTGACATAGCCGTCACGTGCGGCCTAGCTGCCGCACCGTCGTTAGATGTTCTGGATGACCACCTCATCTCCGACCACCAAGCAGTCCTCTTGACGCTGAAGACAACCCCGATGACGACATCGCTGCCTTCTCCGAAGCATCGCCAGGACTGGCGAATCTTCGCCGAACACATGGCCGAACATTCGCCATCCTTTAGAGTAGAGAGCCCTGCAGACGTTGATCGACTCGCCACGGACCTCAGCGCAACAGTGTCCAATGCGCTTCGAGAGTCCAGACTCGACGCTGCATCTACTCGTAGACAAACCCAGCTCCCTGCCTACATACAAGCGATGATCGAGGAGAAGAGGAAGCTGCGAAGGCAATGGCAAAACCTGCGGTGCCCGACCATGAAGACGCGGCTGAACGCTCTGGCTGCCAAGATCTCAGACGCACTGGAGACAGTTGCAGACGAATCCTGGCACTCCGCCATTGAGCGAGCCGGTGACGACTGGTCTGGCATGCACCGCCTCTGCCGCCAACTCTCCGGGAAGCCCTCCCCGATTAGACCCCTCATGGCCAGTGACGGAACCCCACGTTACCGAGCTGAGGATCGAGCGGAGATATTTGCGGACTACCTGGAGACGCAGTTTACACCCAACCCGACCGCAGATGTGCAGCACGTAGAGACCATCGAGCGACATGTGAAGAAATACTTCGAGTCGCCGATAGTACCGACAGAAGACCCCGTCGTGTTCTCCCCCGGACAAGTCCAAAGGATGATTTGGCGAACTAGACTGCGCAAAGCACCCGGCCCTGATCGAGTCACCAACGAAGCCCTGCGTCACCTACCTCCGCGAGCAATCGCGACGCTGACGCGGCTCTTCAACGGAATCCTCCGTACCGGGCACTTTCCATCATCGTGGAAGCTCGGCCGAGTCATCCTGATTCCCAAGCAAGGCAAGAACATCATGCTGCCTGGGAGTTACCGTCCCATCACTCTTCTATCCACCACCTCGAAAGTCTTCGAGAAGCTACTGTTGCTGCACATCACGCCGCATCTTCAGCCACGCGACGAACAGTTCGGTTTCCGTGCCGAACACTCCACCACTTTACAAGTGACGAGGGTACTGCACCATCTCGCTACCGCCTACAACAAGCGAGAGCAGTCTGTTGCAGTATTCCTCGATATGGAGAAGGCGTTCGATCGCGTCTGGCACGCCGGCCTCGTGTACAAGCTGTCCACGTCTACTACTCCCCGCCGAGTAGTTAAGACTGTGGCCACCTTTTTGGAAGACAGACGTTTTCAAGTGGCGGTTGAGGGCGCTCTGTCCACGGAGCGCCCCATCCGAGCTGGTGTGCCCCAGGGAAGCTGCCTGTCGCCCGTCTGCTACAGCAGATACACGGACGACATTCCAGTCGCCGACGGCGCCATTTTAGCGCTGTATGCTGACGACGCGGCGTTCATTACCACCTCGCTGAATGCCCCGCATGCAGCGCTGAGGATGCAGCGAGCACTGGACGCGATTCCCACCTGGCTGAGGGACTGGAGACTCAAGGTCAATGTGGCGAAGACTCAGGCGATTTGCATCGGGCGGGCGCGCCTATTGCCGCCCCCGGTGTCACTCATGGGCGAGACCGTCGTATGGTCCCCGAAGGCCAAATACCTCGGCGTGACCATCGACAGGACACTCTCGATGCGGCCCCATGTTAAGAACGTGGTTGCCCAGACGCGCGCCGCACGGAACGTTCTCCGACCCGTGCTGGCGTCCCACCTGCCTCTCCTTACGAAGTTGTGCGTATACAAGGCGTACGTTCGCACGCGACTCACCTACGCTGCCCCCGCCTGGTTTGCGCTGACAAGCGAGACGGGTCGCAAGTCGCTGCGAGTGCAGCAGTCGCTGACGCTCCGCACCATCTCCGGAGCACCACGCTTCGTACGAAATCAGGTCATCTCCAGAGACCTGCGCATGGAGAGCCTGGACGACTTCGTTCGTCGCCTGAGCACCTCTATGTTCGCGCGTGCCGATGGAGCGCGATCCCAGCATTTGCGTGGCATCGCGCCATACCATCGACGACCGCCGGACAGAAAAGGACTACCACGTGACCTAGTCTCCTAGGACACGACTGCTTCCTCGCCGCTGGCTGATGGGCGCTCACCGGTACACTACCGGCGGGCTCGACCTCGCTGAGCGGCGGGCGCAAGCTAACCACGGACCTACAAACCGGCTGCAGTCCGCAGATCGCTCGCGACACTACGCGGGCTTGATCGCACTGTAGCAAGATACCACCGGACATGAGACCACGGACCAACCGGTCCCACCCAGTGCCCCGTCTGTAGTTGCAGGCGGCGTTTATACTACTGAAAGGGGCCATCGCCCCGAACAGTTACCCCGAGGCCCGTAAGGACCTACGCGGAAGACCCACCAGAATAGCTGGGCTAATACCAAGTTATCAGTACTGTATGTACAAGTGTACCTTACCTTAATTTTGATGGGTGAACTGGTGTGATGCATTACTGCATGGTGTAATGAGTATGCATATGTTCGGTGAACCCTAATTAGTAATTAATAATTATCATATTATATAATATTATAACTATCATAATATCGTAAAAATTTCAAGAACTATACTATAATATCCCGATAACAAAAATCGGCCGAGCTGGACCAAACGCTAAAACATCTAGAAATATAGCACCAAATAATCTGAATTGCCCATTTTTTTTTTTGGAGAGGACAAAAATATATTTACGTATTGAAGACCCCGATATGTCGATATGTCAGGCTCGGATGTAAACACCCCTACCAACTAAAGCCGTGTGCTGTCTGTCAGCCTCAAAGGCATGCGGGGTGTGGATTGGTGGCCGAAAAGGTAGTGGCCGCTAGGCTGGATTGAGAGAAGACCAATAAGTATCTAATAATATTATATCTTTTAAACCATTAGTCTCTTTTTTTATGGAAAACGCGGAAAAAATGGGAGTATGTGTCACCGGTGTAAAGTTATCACCGCCGCCCACATTCTCTTCTCGTCGAGTGCGGTGATATATGTATGTGTGTTAGTGATTTTTTTTTTATGAATTAGGAGGACAAACGAGCGTACGGGTCACCTGGTGTTAAGTGATCACCGCCGCCCACACTCTCCTGCAACACATAAGGTATCACAAGAGCCGGCCTTTAAGGAAGGTGTACGCGCTTTTCTTGAAGGT
Organism: Leptidea juvernica; assembly: GCA_949711755.1. Lineage (NCBI taxonomy): Eukaryota > Metazoa > Arthropoda > Insecta > Lepidoptera > Pieridae > Leptidea > Leptidea juvernica. The sequence continues at coordinate 14,995,683 of CATIXQ010000012.1, read as the reverse complement.
ACCCATGTCGTATCGTCCCGGAAACACCGCACAAGGAAGCTCATTCCACAGCTTCGTGGTACGAGGAAGAAAGCTCCTTGAAAACCGCACTGTGGAGGACCGCCACACATCCAGATGGTGGGGATGATATCGTAACTTGTGGCGTGTCGTGCGAAGGTGAAATTCGGCGGCAGGAATCAGGTTGAACAGCTCTTCGGAACAATCCCCGTGATAAATGCGGTAGAAGACACACAATGAAGCGACGTCTCTACGCAACGCCAAGTGATCCAGCCGTTCACAGAGTACTGGGTCCCCGACAATTCGAGCTGCTCTGCGTTGCACGCGGTCAAATGGATCGAGCTGGGGTGCGCCAGACCAGAGATGACAGCAATACTCCATGTGAGGCCGGACCTGCGCTTTGTAGAGCGCTAGAATGTGGGCCGGCTTGAAGTACTGCCGTGCTCTATTTATGACGCCCAGTTTCTTTGAAGCCAGTTTGGCTTTGCCCTCCAGATGGCCACGGAATTGGCAATTGCTCGAGATTTCGAGACCCAGTATTACGATACTAGGTGAGGCTTTAAGGGAAGTGTTCTCGAAGAGAGGTGATACGGCAAATGGGGTTTTTTTTGTGGTAAACGCGCAAACTTGAGTCTTCTGGGGGTTAAATTGGACAAGGTTCAACTTACCCCATTCCGCGACCTTCTCGAGAGAGGACTCGATAGAAGACACAAGTTTCTCCCGGCACTGGTCGACGTTTTCCCGAGAGAGACCTGCATGGCCCGTGTATACGGCATCACCAGTGCTGTCGTCTGCATAGCAATGCATGTTGGCGGTGTCCAACATATCATTGATATGCAGAAGAAACAGCGTGGGAGATAGCACGCAGCCTTAGGGCTTTCCAGCGTTCACGGGCTTGGGATTCGAGCAATAACCGTCGATAACGACCTGTATGCTGCGCCCAGTGAGGAAGCTGGAGGTCCACTTGCATAAGCTCTCGGGAAGCCCAAATGATGGAAGTTTTGCGAGGAGCGCCTTGTGCCATACACGATCAAAGGCCTTCGCTATATCCAGACCAACTGCCAGGCCTTCCCCCTTGCTTTCAATAGTCGCCGCCCATCTATGTGTTAGGTATACCAGAAGATCGCCAGTTGACCGACCATGGCGAAAGCCGTACTGCCGGTCGTTGATCAACTGGTGACCCTCAAGGTATACCAAGAGCTGGCGGTTAATTATGCTCTCCATGATTTTAGAGAGTAGGGAGGTAATAGCAATAGGCCTGTAGTTTGCCGGATCCGAACTGTCTCCTTTTTTTGGGATCGGATGGACAAGGGCTGACTTCCATGAATCAGGGACTACGCCTTTAGAATAAGAGTGCCGGAATAAACGCATTAGCACCGGCGTCAACTCAGGGGCACACGTTCTAAGCACGATTGGAGAAATGCCATCCGGCCTGCTCGACTTCCTGACGTCCAACGAAAACAGAGCTCGCCTAACAGTTTTCTGTCGGAACTGTACTTCAGGCATGGAGCTCTGACACTGCGGGATGGTCGGCGGTGTTTTTCCGTTGTCGCCAAGAGTCGAGTTGGAGGCGAAAAGAGTGCACAGGAGATCGGCTTTCTCTTTTGCCGTATGGGCCAGGGTGTCATTCCTCATGTGCAACGGCGGCATGGACGGCTGGCTGCAGTTACCAAGAGCAGCTTTCGACAACGACCAGAACTTGCGTGTTCCGGTCGGGTAACTCGAAAGCTGCTCGCCAATTTTGACGACGTGCTTCGATTTCGCACGGGCGATTTGCCGCTTAAAAAATCTGGAGGCACGGTTATATTTCCTCTTCAGAACTTTGCAGTTCGGATCCTTTGAGCCCAGCGCCGCAACCCAAGTTCGATACGCCTGTTTTTTGCAGTCAGATGCTGCTTTAACTGACGCATCGAACCAGGGCTGTGATCTGCCACCGATCGGTACTACTAAAAATATCCATGCCCTGCAGTATCACATCGGCTACTGCAACTTCGCAGGCACTAGGATCATCCGAAGGGAAACAAACCCTGCACCAAGGGTAGGATGCAAAAAAGGAACGCATCCTATCCCAATCTGCTGACTTGTAGTGCCAAACGCGGCGGGTCGCTGGTGGTCTGCGACGTTGGCGTCGGATTGGCACTACACTCCTGACCAGGCAATGGTCGGACGTTCCGAGAGGGGCGTCGACAGAGACCTGGTAACCATCGGGATGTGTAGTCAGCAGAAGATCTAATAAGGACGGCATGTGGCTATCCACATCCGGGAGCCGCGTCGGCGACTCAACCAATTGGGACAGACCATACGCCAATGCAAAATTATGCACAGATCGCCCTGCGTAGTCTGTGGTACGTGATCCAAGCCATTCGGCATTGTGCCCGTTGAAATCACCCAAGACTACGATTTCAGCGGAGGGGATCTGAGCAAGCACGTCATCAAATGCCGCTTGAACGCAGCCCATGAGGTGATCCGTTTCTGCGTTACCACTATGGGACCTGTAGACACACGCATAGATGCGGACGCGGTCCTCTAAATCTACGCGGAGCCAGAGAGTGGACAGGTCCCTACCCTCAAAATTGCCGAGACGGCGACAGCAGATATCCTCCCTAACGTACACACATACCCCGGCATGAGGCAAAAAATTGTGCTCAATTTTGTACCCGGGGTACGTTAAATATGACGTATCGCTAGGTCGAGATATCTGCGTCTCCGTAAGGAAACACAAGGCTGGCTGCGCCGTCTCAAGGTGGTGGTGGACGGCGTTTAAGTTGGAGTGAATTCCCCGGATGTTACAAAAGTCCACATTAAGCGTGGAGCGGGGTGCCGTGGTGTTGCTCCCTTTTTGTCCTCCGGTCCTCGACACTAACCTATGCGAAACATAGCGGCACTAGGCCGCTACTTCACGCCGGTATTCTGTGCGAGTGTGGTAAGTAACCCGGACGAGTCTGGCCCGATTGTGCTGACGTCATAAGACAGCAGCGTGACTCTCCCACTTTCAAAAAGCCCGTAGTCGCCTCTTACGACACCCTTGGACCTGGGACTACCCTATTCTTTTTACGCCCCGGGGCAGCACAGAGCGATTATGTTTAAGTGTATGTATGTGTGTAATGATGCAGGTGTGTGATTTATAATGTATGTGTGCGTGAGTGACGTTAAACGATTACAGGACGAGGACTATCTCGTCGTCTCGTCGTATTATATTAAGATTCGGGCCGCTGACCATCGTCAAAGCGACGAGTGCCAGCGGTATGTTGTACATACGTTACGGTGTGGTTGGTTTGGTGTCTATGATGGTGTTGGTGTCGCATTCGCATTCGTAATGGTAATAATATAGTAGTACCAGTCGACTAGTACGTGTCGTGGTCGCCTCTGTTGTGTGGGCTCTGTGGGGTATGCTACCACCCCATTGGACCAAAGTCTCGCACATGTCTCCCGTACCAGATAATATTAGGGTGCTCGGCCGCCTCATCAAAGTAGCCTCGCGAATCGCGATATCATATTAATTCATACAACATATTGATAATCTGGTGAGTAAGGCTCTGAAGCTATTAGGTTTCATCATAAGAAGTACAAAAGAAGTAGAAAAATCATCCACATCTTAAATGTAAACTACAATATTACTCTGTTGCAAGTGCATAAAGACAGAATACTAAAAAATATAGGTTGCACTCCGGGAGTACCGGCAGAAATGAAAACTTGAACATTAACGTTGTGCATTAAGAATATTATGCAATGGTTAATAATTTAGCACAAGTTGCTTTATTTATCAGACAAAAAGTACTAGAATTTATGTTGTTAAATACAATATTCATTTATGTCGTACACAAAAAATGGCAATTTATATTACATACAAAATTCATGAGTATTATAATTATTTTGCTTTAAAAAGTTTATCTCTCAGAAAAATCAAACTTCATCCATAATTTCAGAACACCAACGGAACAACAATGACACCGGACATTGTATAATAGTTTTAAGATGTGCATTGTGCATGAACCTCTAAACTGCATATGAAGTCCTGGTACATGCTGCTAGGATGACACATGATTTCAACCGCTATGAAAGACATTAACTACCACAGAGTAGTGATGAATACTTACATACATTAATAACACCGCTACCATATTTATGTTCTCCTGGTAATTACGTCGTGCGAATGACGTCAGTATATATTATGGTATACTCGCGTCACACATAAGACAATCTCACCTGTTACAAAAACACTGTATAAAATTGTCTTACGAATTTTCCATCAGGACACGCGTCATGACGCGAGTTTAACATTTTATACCTATCCCAAGAAAACTGCTCAACGCCGCTAAAGTAGTTTTTACTTCAAACATTCTTACGACACTTGGACAATATATAGAAAGAGAATTAATAATACCAATGATCTCTTAAAACGTTGTTGAGCCATATCACTATGCATTCGTAGAAACTCGATAGATCAGTGTTTTATGCATAAAATTGTAAATTGAGGTATTAACAGCCCGTACGGTCACATATTAAAAATAAAATTACTTTCAGGCCAAGAATTACAAAGACCTCGATAGGACCGCTGCTATTAACAGAATTGTTATGTCCTATAACAATAATATATTTATAATAGCAGTTTTGGACATATTTTGGAACTCTGCATATTCGATTTTCAACCGCAAAATTAAAAATTATTTAAGTAAATAATATCATTCGTCTTTGATTTTGATAATAGTTGCATTATTTTCTTAATTTCTTTAGTTTTTTAGGCTTTATATTTTGTGTACTTTTGTAGGAAATTGTCTTTTTTTAATATTGTTTTATTATTTTTATTAGATAATATAAGTTATTAATGTGTAAATTTATCATAAGGCAACACATTGTATACAACGTGGGCTTCCTACTGAATAAAAAATATATATTACTTTAGGTGGTCTCTTCACTGTATACCTATCGACCCTCCGGCGCTCATCAACATCGAGGAGTCCGCCATCTTTTTTTTATGAAAATAAGGGACAGAATGATGATGCTGATGGTAACTGATACGCCCTGCCCATTACAATGCAGTGCCGCTCAGGATTCTCGAAAAACCCAAATATTCTGAGCGGCACTACAATTGCGCTCGTCACCTTGAGACATAAGATGTTAAGTCTCATTTGCCCAGTAATTTCACTAGCTACGGCGCCCTTCAGGCGGAAACACAGTAATGTTTACACATTACTGTTTCACGGCAGAAATAGGTACCCATAATCTAGCCGGCTTCCTGTGCAAAGGAGCCTCCCACTGGTATGAATACAAAGTATGGTATACAAAGGAGTCTTGTGTATAAGTATGGTATAGAAACTTGAAGTAATAGGAACTCTATAACCATAGATTTGACTTCTGTCAATACCTAGTGTTGTACGAAAATGAATAAATATATCGATAAGTTAGTTACAACTAGAATGATGTAATCAGGGTTGATAAAGTATATTACCGTTAAAGTACGTCGTAATGGTCAATAATTTTTCTTAGGTAGGCATAGTTTTATTTAAAAGAATGGAGAATATTTAGCTCAATTCAAATAAAATCAAGCGTACACGAATAGTCTTGGAAAGTTACAATACCAATATTATATTTACCTGGGAAGCAATATACGCATAAAACATAGTTTCTTTTATAATTATTCATCGTCATTCTGTATAAACCCAGGCCAGTAAGACATGGAATTTTATAAACCGTACTGCTTCCATACGCGCGTGCGAAAAGAAAATTTCCAAAACAAGCATTAGCGAATGATTAATAAAAAGTGAAGCTATAAGTAATGACGAAGTATTAATAATCTTGTTAGTCTTATGATGATTTATATTATTATGATGTACATTTTATGCTTCAATGATGCCAAACATTTCCAGAATTCGTGGTTTTCGATCTATTTTTTACTATTTTATGACGTATCCTCTATGATGTGATGAGGTTTTTCTTCTACTCCACCTCGACTAAAACTTATCGGTGGTACCTTAATTTATGGAAAATTATTAAAATTTAATTTAAAAAAAGGTTTGTCTATATTTAAAAAATAACTTTTATTTAACTGGAATCTCACACATACTTGTAAAATAATAATTAGCTGTACCTAAGAGACAGTTAAAATTATTAATTTGAATTCATCGTAGTCTCTCTTGTACATATCTGGAGGGCAAAGCCAAATTGTTTTCGAAGAAGCTGGGCGTCATAAATAGAGCACGGCAATACTTCAAGCCGGCCCACATTCTAGCGCTCTACAAAGCGCAGGTCCGGCCACACTTGGAGTATTGCTGTCATCTCTGGTCTGGCACACCCCAGTATCTGCTCGATCCATTTGACCGCGTGCAACGCAGAGCAGCTCGAATTGTCGAATTGTGGAATTGTTCATTGTATGTCTTCTACCGCATTTATCACGGGAAGAGTTCCGAAGAGCTGTTTAACCTGATTCCTGCCGCCGAATTCCACCTTCGCACGACACGCCACAAAATAGGATATCATCCCCACCATCTGGATGTGTGGCGGTCCTCCACAGTGCGGTTTTCAAGTAGCTTTCTTCCTCGTACTACTAAGTTGTGGAATGAGCTTCCTTGTGTGGTGTTTCCGGGACGATACGGTGCACAGGATGCCGTGAAGCATTACTGTGTTTCGGTGTGAAGGGCGCCGTAGCTAGTGAAATTACTGGGAAAATGAGACTTAACATCTTATGTTTCAAGGTGTCGAGCGCAATTGTGGTGCCGCTCAGAATTTTTGGGTTTTTCAAGAATCCTGAGCGGCACTGCACTATAATGGGCAGGGCATATCAGTTACCATCAGCTGAACGTAATGCTCGTCTCGTTCCTTATTTTCATAAAAAAAGGAGCCATACTTGAATACAATTTATATAGATAAAATTTATTTCGATAAAATTATATCGATATGTACTGTATGCATGCACTTGTTGAGTAGCAAGATATTTTTATTGTTTACTAGTTGACCCGACAGACGTTGTACTGTATATAATAAATAAAATAATGTTTTTATATGAATTTGTCAATAATATATCATAACATCAAAAATTATTTCGTAAAATATGCACCCTGCTGTCGTAATGAAATTGTTTCACAGCAGAACTGTCAAACCGTGCGTCAATAAATTCTCTCATAGAAATTGTGTATGGACACATCAAAGGAAAAACAAATTTGTTATTTTTATATAATTTAGCAGCATTTTCCTATTTTTCACCTTCTCTGGACTTCCACAAATAATCCAAGACCAAAATTAGCCAAATCGGTCCAGCCGTTCTCGAGTTTTAGCGAGACTAACGAACAGCAATTCATTTTTAAATATATAGATATTAATTATTCTAACATAAGTTACATTGATTAAACGTAAAGGTAAATGAATCATACGTCGTAAAATTATGGTTCATTTTCAATTGTATATTTTGCACAACACAAAAAATATTACTTAATTGTATTAAAATCGGAAAATCATGATTACCGATGATAGTTAATCCCTTCGTTGGACTTATTTTTATTGCGGCTATGATTTCTACAGTCAAAAACAGCACAATATGGCATATTTGTATTTTTTTAAAAGATAATTATGCTTCACTTGACACCAAATGACTGGTCTCACTTGAGCCTCGAGTAGGTACAAATGTACATAATAGTGGCGACACGGTAACGCCCACATGCCACTTCCACTAGTTTTTTCATTGTTTCTTTTTCTGTGCACACAACAAAGCCGCGGATGTTTATCGCCAGCATTGCCGCCGGCCGAACGGTCATTTTGCTCGTGGTTTCGGATAATCACAGCGATACTGCGGCCTACAGCGGAAATGATATAAAAAATTGGTCACATACCACCGGCAAAACCGCCGGCTGAACCTGACGGCATGTGTGGATACACCTTTAGGAATTTAAGGATTAATAATAAACTCCTAGAACAATATGAATGTAAACACAAATAAAAATATGATGCACAGGTTTTGTTAATAAGTTTTCTTTTGTTATTTTCAGGAGGACTGTAGTCATTGGAATTGGCTACTTGGACAGTACGAACTTTCCCATATCGACAATCCTCACAGACGAATATATCAACAGGAATTATAACATTATACTTATCGATAACCAGAGATTCGCCACAGTTCACTACTTCTTGTAAGTTTTAGATTTGACTACCTCTTGGTGCAGTGGTTATAGTGACCCTCGATAATAGTTAGTTATAATTAGCATAGGCTAATGACAGTGGATGGATTTTCACCACCCGGAGCCGACTGGAAATTTGTCGCCCCCGTGTTTTGCCATTGTAGTGAAATACAAAAGTTAACCCTCTTTGAGTTATCATGTTTTTTAGCTTTTACAAATAAGACAAAAATGCAATATCAAAAATTTATTTAAAAATTACTTTAAACCTATTCTTTTTTTCATTGATAAAAACGATTAAACACTTATACACACATGAAAAAAGTCTAAGCAACATGTACTAATTTAAATTTTAGGATGGTTTTTCACATTATAACGTTGTATTTTATTTTTAAAATAATATTTTTAGGGTCCTATGTTGTAAAAATAACAGCTGTTGTTTTTATAAGTTCTTCTAATAACAGAAATTAACAATATTAGAATATACTGCAAAAACTAAGGTACATAAACAACTAAACATTTTTTTAACAAAATGAAATTTCGAAAGAAAATGAATTTATTGTAAAAGAATAGGATAATTTAATACAAAGTATGGCCTACTCTGCTATTCAGAACTTGTCGGCTACGATTATTCATTGAATTAATGAGACTGTTTATGTCATCTTGCGGTATTCGCTCCCAATGGAATTGTAGCAAATCCTTCAGCTGTTGGGTTGTTGTCACTCCGTCCAAGTCCTTCAAAACACGTCTCTGGAGCATGTCCCATGCGTGCTGGATGGGGTTGAGATCTGGCGATTGTGCAGGCCAGGGCAAGCTGAAAGCGAGCTGAATGTGAACGCGCATTGTCATGCATTAACGTAATATCGGAGCCAAATGTTTGTGCAAATCGATGGACATAAGGTCTGAGAATATCCTCAACGTAATTTTCAGCGTTCATGTTTCCATTTACAAAAACGAGCTCAGTTCTACTGTTCTTCATAATATTTTTCTTCATAAGTTATCGTATGGGCGGGCCATATGATAACAGTTGAGCCGCTGTATGGATGAACTTCCTGAATGCACCTAAGCTTTTCAGTATTTCCGGGCCGACGGTACACTCGCACCCTTCTTGTATCAAGCCTAAACCCGAATCGCGACTAATCGGAAAACATAATTTTATCCCATTGTTCCTGGGTCCATGTTCTGCGTTCTCTACACCATTCATTTCGACGAGCGCGATTCCCGTGACGTATTGGTGGGCACCTAATTGGGCGTCGAGCTCGTAGGCCGTTCTCATGCATTTGATTTCGCACAGTTTGGGGACTTACATGAATACCACTTGAATTTTGTAGCCTCAAACTTATCTCTCGAGTTGTTAACATCGGCTGGCGTCTTGCATGTACTGGTCAGTTGTATGTACCGGTCTTGCCGAGTGGTTGTACTCCTTTTACGGCCTGAATGCTATTCAGCGGGTTGCTTTGTATTATTGTAGCGCTAAAACGACAAAGACGACAAATAATACTTCTATGAATGCCAAAATGGCTATATACCTGAGATTGATTACTTGCAGCTTGCAACATCCCTACAGCTCTTTGCATTTCATTTGCCGTCGAATGACTTCGCTCCATGACGTAAAGAATATCTAACAATTCAATTTTGTCGCTAACTTTATTTAAATGGTTGATAAAATCAAGACTAAACGTAGCAAAAAAAACGCACTCAAATTCAAACAAAATCCTTTCATTTAATTTAAAAAAAAAACAAAACATAATCGAAATTTTTTTTACAACCAGCCAGTATGTTCTCAATAACAAAAAACATACCTATGCACTTTGAGTGAATAAAGACTTAGAAATTAATTAATATAAATGGTAAATTTGTAATATCATGCATGTTGCTTAGACTTTTTTGATGTGTGTATATTATCATTATTAAAACAACAATTCACGGTCCAAATTTAAATATGTGAGACGAAAAACGATATTGTTTAAAATTTTTGTTTCGATATTTAAAAAAAATACGAAACTTGACTTGCTTGATTATTTTACAATCATAATCGTTTTCTTAGCTCTCCAACAATGTATAGCAACTAAGAACTTATTTCACAGAAAATGAAAAAAATATCACAAAAGAAGCAGGCGGAAATACGTATTCGAACTAAACTTAAGTTTACGCAAACTGATACTGATTCTAAATTTTATTTTAAATTTGTATTTTCAGTTTATTTACATTGGATATTGTTTTTAATGAATTTTATGGCAATTTTAAAGAATGACCTTAAGTTAAGGACTTGGATTTTGAAAATCTCATGAAATCTTAGGATTATTAAAATTTTTAATAAAATACAGCTTAGATTTTAAGGATCACTTTTTAAGATATATTTACTCGGTAACTATTCTCTGGTTCTCAGGGCGACGCGGCTTATGCGTCCAGTTGGGAAACGAGTTGCTGAAATCCTTGCTAAGCTAGCACACGCTGGCCTTTCTCCCGACAAAATGGAACTGCTTGGCTTCAGCCTTGGTGGACAAACAGTCAGCTATATAGCGACAAATTATCAAAAAATCACCGGTAGAAATATATCCATAATAACAGCTTTGGAGCCAGCTGGACCATGCTTTAGGACCTTGAACAGAAGCGAGAGACTAGACGCTTCAAATGCAGACTTTATTCAAGTACTACACACTAATATCGATGGATACGGAATGGCGAACAAAATGGGACATGTCGATTTTTATATCAATGGAGGTGAATATCAACCAAGTGATCTAAACTTCTATCCTTGTACCTCTACTTGTAGCCACTTCCGAGTGCTTACGCTTTGGGCTCTGGCGATGCAAAATCCGTCCAAATTCATTGGAATTAAGTGCAGAAATATACAAGAAGCCAGAGACGCGATGTGCTATAGTGATGTGCCAATAACTAACGTTATAGGATCAGATGTCGATGTTAATAATCACGGCATTTATTATGTATCGACTAGTAAGCATTACCCGTATTATTTAGGTGTTAATGGCCTAAAGGCAGAGTATGCAGCATGGAGAAGAATAAGTGATATAAATGATAGTAATGATACTGTTATTTATACTTAATAAAATAGTTACAGTAAAATTTGATCCAATTAAGGCTTCTTTTTTAAGATAAACAGTTCAGTAAAACCTTTGACAAATCCCGAATGTGCCAGAATAACACCAAATAAGGCAAATATTATAGCGATTCCTATAATTTTTACCTGCCGCTATCATTACCTGTTTTCAAATACTAAGAAGGTAGATTACTGTTTTAATGTATAGGTAATTATTATTTATTAAGTAGGTATATTTTCAAACATAGGTAGATCCATGATATAAAATGTAATGCGGTGACTAAGGCTTACATAGACTAAAAAAGACTGTTTACGAATTATCAATCAAAATCGCTTCCAGTCGCAATACATTTGCTGTTCTTTTGTATCTTATTGTATCTTAATCTCCATTAGTGAATCTTCTTTTCTCTCGCACGCGTTGTCTAGGGTATATTATACCAATTTGATACACATTTACGAAGACAGTGACGTATTGCGACGCCTTTAGCTGGAAAAGGGACCTAAATCTGTCTAATTTATGCATATTATATTATGTAGTTGTTAACTAATTGCAAGTCTGCTTGATTTATACTTTTCACTTATTTTTAGTTTTAACGTTTTAGTATTGAGGAAAATTCAACTGGAAATAATAAACTTTTAGAAAACCTAGTATCCGTTGCCATTTGTATGAAAAGCTTAGACGCCAACGTCAAATGTTAGATTTTTGACACTAAGCACTGGGTAACTAAAAGTGACAGCTGACTTATATTTAAGATTTTAATTTCAATTTTCAACCTTTTCCTTCTTCAAAATGGTGCTATTCTTTAGCAGTTTTTTTCGTTATAAATCAGTTTACAAATAAAAATGAGGAGTTAAATGTGTTCCTATTCCTAAAGTGTTAACAGTGTAGTGCAGCTTAAATAAATTAAAAGTGCGGTATTATTCATAAAAAGTTTTAATTTTTGCCGTAAGAAACCTTGTCGCATCGCAGAGATTCACTCCGTCGATAAATTATCTGCTGTAAATAGTTATTTATGACGCTTACGTAAGTATTTATAGAATTTTATTATATCTAATCATGCTAGTTTTTTATACTGAAGCCAAAAATGTGTCACACTCTCTCAAATGATATAAATTATATTATACATCTTGCCTGGTAGTTGTACATAGATTCAAACATTATTGAGTTTATTCTTCGAGCAACTGTTAAAATTAATTAGTATTGCGACTCACTGATACGAAACTGGTTCCTTTGAAGGTCTCTCTGTATTGCTTAAGCTTGAGGTAGTTTATATTACTAAGCTATGTAATGCCTTACCCATAACAGTTTTGTTTATAAAAGTTTTGCTTGTGTTCCTCATTTATAGTAGATATTTTTTAAATATATTTACTTCTATCTATTTGTTTAAGTATTTTTCTAAGAGAGGTACTTCATACTAGTTTTTTGTAGTTTTATTTATTGTAATTTGAGCATCTAGTAACACTTGAAGTGAAAAATCTTAATTAAGTAATAATTAAGATGGATAATCTATTCAGGCAATGAATATGTGTGAAAAGTAATATAAGATACTAGCTGACCCGACAGACGTTGTTCTGTTCATAATATCTAAAAATGAAACTCTTGCGGATGAAATTTTGTAAAATCTGTTCTTAACTGAGAGGTTTAGCCATAGGCTAAAGCTAGAAAGCTCATAGGTACTATTCCTGAATCTAGAAACAACAAAAAATAATTCAAACAATAAAACTCAAACATTGTCACAAACATTAGCTTTATAACATTATACCTAAGATGTGATTGCCAAGATTTCTATCCAGATTAGCACTCTATATGGTATGTATGGACTAGTGGAGAGTGCTCTCATCTCTGGTCTTGTTCATCCAAACCACTCATCATCATCATCATCAAACCATTTGACCATGTGCAACACCGAGGTGCTCACTTCATTGTGTGTTCAATGTTTTTTATATCTATATATATATAAGAGATTTCCACATATATAGTCACTCATCACCATATCTGTGGAACCATTAGAGCTAAAGACTTGAAATTTGGTAGGAATATTCTTTTCACCGAGTAGAGGTCAGCTAAGATTTTCCAAAATTCCATCCGCAAGAGTTTTTTTTTATTATGAACAGAACAATGTCTGTCGGGTCAGCTAGTATAGTATATTATACTGTCCTGAAGAGTATAATTTCTAGTAAATTTATTCAATTATGGATATTTAATTATATCTTACCAACTTGTTATGTTCTAAAGTGATATCCCTCACTTCTGATTAATTACACAAATAAAATTTGAAAACAAAATTTATGTATGATGCAAGAATATAACCCGCAACCTTTTGAGCGAGCTGTCTTCCAACTCAGCCAACCATTCAAGTGACATATTGTTGATAAATTGTTTAAATTTGCAAGGAGCGACAACTCAAGTCAACTTCTTATATGCAAATATTTGGGTTGAGCGGGTTATCAACTGTAAAGTAGATCCTGTAGAATACTGATGAAGCCACAACCTGAGAGTTGAACAAAGCATACAATTAATTTTAGTATTAATTAAAAAAAGTAAACATTCCCTAAGTTTTAAGTCTACATGCAAGTACACCACTTGCATATTCTAAAGTTAGGGGTTAAACACATCTTCCACTACCACTTTGTACTAAATTGGCTCCAAGTGAATTAACTGCTTAGTTGTTAATGTGAGACTGCTGAAACATGTACACTAATAATAATAACTATGTAGAATTTACACTAAAGATTAATTCATAACATTTAAATAATGTCTAGTGTAAAATTTATACATATATTAAAACTTATCATAAACTGAAATCAACAGAAAAATTTCTTCCATGTTCAACGAGACAGTGGAAGGAACTATTTCCCACTGTGTTTTCAGGTCACTACAGCATTATCTACCATCAGGTTTTCCTTTGTCTCTAGGAATATATAGTCTGAATTATCCTTGATTGTTTTCAGCATTAATCCAACAAGTAGAGGATTCCTTATTTGTAATATAGATTATTATTATAAATTTGAATATACACATTATCTACATAATAATATCTTGGAGAATATCCTCTGTAGATTTACGCAGTTAGAAAATAGCTTATCAATATATTGGTATAAACAGCAGATTAATTCTGATAACTAACAGCAGCTAACATTGAAATATCCTATGTGATAAATAGTATAAAATAATTTAATCACATAGTTAGTAAATAAAGGTCTTCTTGTTTTGCAAATCAATGCAGATCAAGAGTGGGTTGGATTTACACACTAATGAGCTCCATGCCATCATTTAAGAAATGTGGATAAAAAGAACTTTTATAACTAAATATTTTTTTTTATATTAATGGCAGTTATTTTTCATAGAATTACTGTTTATATCATTACCGTAAATACTTGTAATATTGTTAACACAGACCAATTACATTTTTTTTTATGAAAATAAGGTATGACAATATAATATAAAGAGACGAGCAGCACGTTCAGCTGATGGTAATTGATACGCCCTGCCCATTACAATGCAGTGCCGCACAGGATTCTTGAAAAACCCGAAAATTCTGAGTGGCACTACAACTGCGCTTGTCACCGTGAGACATAAGATGTTAAGTCTCATTCGCCCAGTAATTTCACTAGTTACGGCGCCCTTCAGACCGCAACACAGTAATGCTTACACATTTCTGCTTCACAGTAGAAATAGGCGCCATACATACTAAAGGCTTGGTGGTCTATCTAAACTTGACATTGGATTGTGGTGCCCCTTCCACGAAGCCACAATATCAAGGATAGGTATTTTTCTTTTATAGTGCGATTTTATAGAGACAAGCAAGATGTACAACTGATGGCAATTGATACCCCTGTCTATTAGGTACAATGCAGTGCCGCTTAGGAATTATTTACAACCCACATTTACTTTTTATAGGGTAAGACTAACCCTCAACATATCAATATGGTGGTTTTAGGTAGTGGTTGTTATATTATATGCACACAAAGTACCTAACTATTGCAATATTCAGGGTTGCCACTTGTGTGTATATATGGTTGGGTACTATTCAATTTTTCGCAAACTCTGAATCTACCTAAGTTCAAATTTGAATTAGTAAAAAGAATGCGAAAACAAATATTCTGTGTATTCACGATTTTTTTAAGTTATACTTCTTTAGGCGCGTTATGAAAAAATTATGAGAGTGAAATTTTAAGATGCGCGCGCATCACTATAACACTAAAGTAACAGGTTGAAGTTGGTTCCTAAAATTTTCTGACGTTTGCGTCATTCGTTATTTTTTTTTTGGTTTCTTCGTCCATTATAAGAACAGGCAAAGGGTTCAAGCCCATTCAGCCGTATTCATTATTTAATAATTAACCGTCAAACCTTCTTTGCAAGATTTTTACAAAATTGTTCTTTCTAAAAACGTAGAATAACACGTGAATTAAATCATTTTAATGATTTTTGCTTCGTTAGGCCAAAGAAGTATAACTAAGTACACACACAGTTTTTTTTTTATTCCTATCACAATATAAGGCACGACAATTTAGAAATAATCTTGCGTATATAGAAATCATTGGTGATGCAAAAGCTACAGCTGTTGCCTTTCATTCCAGAGCCGTCGGATCGACCTCCCCCTTTAGCCAATGTGTTTTAGGTTTTCCAATTCATATATCGTACTTTTATTTGTCGCTCTAGCAGTGTAGGAAAACATGAAGAAATATTAACATATCTCCGAATAAATTCAAGTGTACAGCAATACTGTATATGTGCTACATAAAATTAGATGCATCGATAAATGCCATATAAACATACATAAAATGTTATTATAACATTGACTTTATAACACATGGACGCTAAATGACAAACGCTTTCAGATACGTCATTATAAACACAGATCTCATATAAATCCACAGTAGCCAGTAGCGATTGCAGATCAGCTCAGTTGGTCTACTGAATTGTTTGGGATCCCTTGTGTTATAAGGTCGATAACCAGCCACTATGCTTGGCGTTCGTGGACTATGAGAAAGCCTTTGATTCGATCGAGACCTGGGCGGTGCTTCAGTCTCTTCAGAGGTGCCACATTGATTACAGGTGTATCGAAGCGTTGAAGTCTTTATTTGGAAACGCCAGCGTGTCAGTCCGTCTTAAGGATCAGATCTCGAAGCCTATCCGACTGCAGCGGGGAGTCAGAAAGGCGATGTCATATCGCCTTTCTTTATGGAAGATGTCTTTAAGCTTCTAGACTGGAACGGACTGGGCATCAACATCAACGGCGAATACATCACTCACATTCGACCTTGGAAGAAACAATGAGACCATGGAAGACTTAAGCCATATACTCGACGGCCTTAACGGCCGTTAAGGCAGAAAAGTCCTTGAATGGCGACCACGTACCGTAAGACGCAGTGTTGCTAGGCCCCCCACAAGATGGACCGACGATCTGGTCAAGATCGCCGGAATACGTTGGGTGAGGGTAGCGCAGGACCGATCGCCGTGGAAATCTTTGGGGGAGGCCTTTGTCCAGCAGTGGACGTCTTCCGGCTGATGATGATAAGGTCGATGAACTATAATATGAAAGATTTGATGTATTAATTCGATATTTTTTCAATATTGTATCTTCTGGTATACCTACCACATACATGGGCGGCTATCGAATACAGGGCAGTTTATCAGATCTATATTTGTATGTATATCGCTATCGAAGGCCTTCGATCCTGTATGAATATTAGGCTTGTATGCTTAATTTTTTTTTTGGAGCAGCTAACATCTTATATGCAAAGCTCCTGTCAGTCAGTGGAATATATTTTAGATATACATGTAGATGAATGTGAGTCCATCGAGTGCCTTGTCGTGCAGGGCAAATTGGAAGGCACCAGAGAGCGAGGAAAGTCGCCCATGCGATGGACTGACCCAATTAAGTATGCATTGGTCGGTCCATTAAACGAGTGAACCAGGCTGTCAGCCAGCAGCGAAAAGTGGCGAATGCTCGTGAGGCGAATAACGTCTGCCCCAAAAGATGCCACTTAGTGATGACCACGATCGCTCTGCCAAGAGTGTCACTAAAAAGAATATATGAATGGTTGAGCGGTTTTAACCACCAAGAGTTCTCCAGTCTAGATCTAACAAAAGCTTTGAGTAACAGTTAAATTTCGGCGGCAACCCTACAGGCTATGACATCATAGTAGCGCGCTTAGATCATCTCTTGAATCATAATAGGTAAAGCAAGGTGAGGTGTTTACGGCAATGACCATGTTGCCGACAAAAATTGATGTAATTCTAGCATAATAATTAGTCTGAGGCACTGCCTTTATAACTGTGTATAAATAGACACTACACACTTGATTTCGGACTACGTTTGGAGACGCCTTCCGATTTGCGAACATAATGTTAGCGTTACCAACATATTTATAATTTTGAACAACTCTCATCGGAAGTTTTTTATTGAACGATCTTTAATTATAAGGTTAAGGTCATTTAGTAAGTTACATAAAATCGCTTACGTCCACTTAAAATTAAACAGACTGTTTTCCCTGTGATTCGGCGATGATTACTTACCAGGTTAGGTGACCAGTGCTTGAACGTCGAAAAAATTGAGGTTGGCAGTTAACCTGTATTTTGATGCACGCACACTAAGACAAGATGACATACAAATCGCGAGTTTAAAACGTAGCTTGTCACGCACACTAATGTAATAAACCTGTCCTGTTTTCATCGGTTGTCTATCCAGACGAATAAATTATCTAAGATCTTACTGCCGCTCAGAATTTTGGGTTTTTCAAGAACTTTTGGGCTTACCATCAGGTCAAAGTCTTGTTCGTATCGTCTCTAATTGTACTCATAAATAAAAACAATTCGGCCTTGCAGGACGTTTCGATAAATCCCGTCACATGCTACTTATCGCCTGATTACAGATTGTGTTGATATCTCTATATTGCTTTTAGTATTGCTTCAACGCGTGTCAATATTGGTGGACAACGCGATTTTGAAAACGGTTCGCTCGAAGTGATAAAATCGTGAAAAACGTAAACGCTCAAAGTAATAACCGCGCTAAAACTACATGATAGTACTTTTTTAAACGCCTATTTTATAGTATATTCCGTAAAATTGTCTGAGTATTTCACTGTGGATAACGTACATAAAAAATAAACTAATATATTATATAGATTGTGATCTTCGTTCTCTGTTTGGATAGATTCGGGGCTTGTTTTTGTTTATGAGATCACGGCCGAAGTGCTTCGCGAAACATAGATGAAAGAAATATATTTCGTGGTCGTGTGAATACATAATTTTATCGCAGTGCCAACTGTCATAGTAGGTTTTGGTATATAAACACACATATTTATATATATAAAAAGATGTATCCCGGACTCATGGACGTCAGTCCCTATCCATCCGATCCCAAAAAAGGAAACAGTTCGGATCCGATTAACTATAATCCATTTTCAATTACCTCTCCCAAAGTTACAGGAAAAAATAATTAATTATCTGCCCCCTCTGGGTACATTAGAGAGTCACCAGTCGATCAATTACCGACAGTCGCCGTGGTCAGTCGGTGGACGATTAATAGATCTACCTACCCGCTGCCACAAAAAACAGTAACAGATTTTTACACATATTCTAGACTTCGACCCGACTTGATGCGAGATGATGGCAATGAAAAGACATGCTTCAATAGTGAGGAGCAGCGTGGTGGTGGTAACGAAATCAAGGGTGAAGGCGGTTAGTCTGATCTATGATGTATATCGCTATCGAAGGCCTTCAATCATGTATGGTTATAGACGCTCCTGAAAAAAAATCATAACTTGGGCATAATATAAAAATCATACAGGTCTTTGTTGGCGGATATCGCTTGAACGCGGAGCCCATGAACTCTGGAGTTCCCCAAGGTGGTGTACTATCTCCTACACTATTTCTACTGCATATTAATGAACACCTCCAACATGAATTGCTATGCAAATGATTGTACTGGAGATGACGTATACACGGGCTATTCAGGTCATTCTCGTCGACCAGTACCGTAACAAACTTGGGATTTTTTTGGGAAAATGTTAGTTTTTTTTTCTTTTTACATTTACCACCGCTTCGGAAAAGGTTGAGCTTTTAATGATAAGAAGTGGCAAGCCACACTTTCAAATCAATACCTACAGCTGCATCGTTTTACAAATCACATTACAAATTACAATTATGTATGTAAAGTGATGCAACAAAAATACTCAAACGTCAATGACAGATGGAAATTTGTTGAGTCCTTTCTTGGAAGATCGCGGAATGGGATAGACCTTGTACAATTTAACCCCCAGAAGACAAGTTTGCGCATTAACGCCACGCCTAGTATCGGAATACTGGGTCTCGAAATCTCAATGCCGCGGTTATCTGAAAGACAATGCCAAATTGTTTACGAAGAAACCGGGTGCACATGTGCTGTCATCTCTGGTCTGGTGGATCCAAAAGTTTTAGCTCTCACCATTTGACTGCGTGTAACGCATTTGATTGGTTGATTGATTATCTAATTAAATAAACTTTGTCAAAAAAAGGTAAATAACTCCGCGATGGTATTTTTATCTTCTAAGGATGAATGCTGATAATACTCCATGTTATGTGGCCGGACCGGCGATTTGTAGAGCGCTAGAATGAGTGCCGGATTAAGTATTGCAGTGCTCTATTTATGACGTCCAACATCTTCCATATATTCAAGATGAGTACAGTTACAACATTTGGTATGATCAAGGTGTCATGTCCATAGCACATATAACTGTGGCGGGAGAAAGACACATTGTCTGTCATTATACATATAAACAAAGAATAACAAGCAGTTACCAATAAAATCACGCAACAGTGAAAAACAGAATAAAACTCACGACAAGGCTGTGAATTAATGTTATGATGTCATAGATGGCAAATGATAAGGCTTTGGCCATGAGGGTTTGTGGTAGCCGCTCTTCACGGAACTTATCACATATGACTCAGAATGTACTCTTAAATTTTGTCTGCCTAGTCGCAATAAAAGACTTGAATGAAAGAAGTGTAATAGTCAGCCCGCGAGTTGAAGAGCCTGGGTTGATTGGGAGCATTTCCCCCCGCTGTCCGCACGCCTCGCCTCGCGTGCCTACTGTGTAGTGCTGTGCCGTAGTCTTCGCTTACCGTCTTATCGCGCTAATGTTGCGATTCTGTGTTATTTTTTGATTTTAATAATGCCTATTCAGAGTCCATCAGTTTCCGTTCCAAAAAGACTAGTCTTAATTCATCGCCAAGCACGAGAAATGAAGAAAAATGAAAATCATATCATTGAAGAAATGCAGAACAAAAATTTCAGGATTAATTATTAGGGTAAAATGGTAAACTTAAGCATTGTTTAAATTTATCGACACACTACTTGATTATGGTTATCAATTATAATTAGCAATATCGCATTTCTAAAAACTGTGTTAAACTCGCGCGATATTTGTACTTAAGGTTTCCTTGCTAACAACGAACCCGACAAATTGTAAACAATTTGGCCATGGATAATTTTGTAGTTTTTTTATTATAATACCCGCGCGTTGAGAATGGTACAGGGTGCCATCTTAAGGCGACACTAAATGCCGGCGACCTTGAGCGATATGGCTCCTATGTAACAAAGCCAATATTTTCAAAATTCTTGCGTCGAAAATGTAACATTTTAACAGGCGCAAATAGCTCAATTACTTACAATCCTCATTATTGATTACTAATCTGAATAAATGTACCTACACAAAAAAAGTAAAAGCTATAAGAACAACTTTTATGAGAGTAGTATACTAAACAAATGCATCATTCCGAGAAAAAACTTGTTTAAGTGCAAAGAAAACTGGTATTTCATAACAGCTCTGGAGTATTAACTTTAACCAAGCAAGCATTAGCAACCTACAAGTAAGACTTAAGGGTATGTGTAACAGGATAAAGTAGTGTTCATAGCTCCAAATGCTATATTTTCACCACCAAACTTGTCCAAAAACACCTTGTTTGCGTGTTTTCTGTTTACCCTTCGCCTTAATGACGTCAGGTAAAAGCAGATACTTCAAAAATTTACAATTAAAAATAGGTACCTAATGTTTGAGTGCTGTATACTTTTTGCTGTCGTCACGCAGTTATGACAAGGTTCTTCCAAGTTTTCTAAGTATTCATTACTTATTTAGTACGCAATATGTCACTGTCTGATGTTTGTTATTTTCTGAGCACGCAATACAAATCAAATAATTTACTCATTTAGCTCTAATTATGAATGTAAAGCAAAATTATTTACCAATTAACGCCACTTTGGAAAAGTGAACGGAAAGTTACACCAGCGGAAACTCTTCCACAACCTGTAACTATAGCAATCAAATATTACATTTAATCGATAATTAAGTCTTACTTTAAACTAGACTGCTGCTTTTTCAAATAAATTATATATCGCATATTCATTTGGATTAAGATCGGTCGTCACGTTGTTGGTATCCGCCATGTTGTTTTAAGTCGATCAGAGCACAACAGACCGGCGCGGACGCCAGCTTAAACTTTGAAGACGACTGCGCCTTCTAAACGTAAAACGAGCGCTCTATTGTTACTGAAGGACAATAGTAACTATAACTAACTTCCATCTATTCACAGATTGTGACCTTCGCACGAGCGCCTATAACGGATATGACAGTGACATCTTTGTCTTTAACAGATGACGTTCGCATGGTGTTGATAAGTGTTAAATTAATATCGTACTGGCCACATAGCTATAATATTCCAACTCTCCTACATATATTTCCAACTTTTCACTGAGATTCTAAATTTATTTGGTTTGCGATTATTTTGGAGACCATTACTTCACATGACCCTCTGTCAAACGGAGCATGTGTACCTACCTACGAAGCAATGCATTTTGTATTCATAGGCGACAGTCGTCCCGCAAGTTAAAGCACTGTATGACTTACACACACACACACACTTAATATGCGAACATGTGATCCACATTTCAAATATTAAGAAATAAAACATTATTATCATGTCTTTAATATACTCTCAAGTATTCTGTGTTAAGTTGCAAAATAATAATATAATATATTCTATGCAGACATTACTCCTAGTTAGAAGCGTTTGTTTTTCATAGCACCTCCGCACGCATGAAAATACATAAATGTAGGTAGTTGTAAAAAAAAGTGCCTTAGAATGTATATGCAATGAAGATTAAGAATCCATTCAGCTTGCTCGCCGTAATAGGTAAGTACCTTCAAAAGGAGCGCATTCCTAAAAGGCCAGCAACGCTTTTGTGATTTCTCCGGTTTGGCCATAAAGCACGAGCCTATATGGTGCATACTTACAATTTATACCTAATTTGTACAACAGTTACATAATATAACAATTATATACCTATTTAGCAAGAACTATTAGTTGGCATTTAAAATAAAATTATCTATCTTCGCTGACACACTTGATCTGAAATGACTCAGCAGGTTTAACTAGGACAAAATATACTGCTCACTATTGAATATAATTATTGACTGCAACAACGTGCAGTTACGTTGATGTAGGACTCACTGGTGGGTAGGGAATTATAACAGTAAGCATTTTTAGAGTTCTCCACCAAAAGGGTAACCAACGGAAGTTCTATTAGCAAGACTTGTTGGTCGTTCGGCTGTCTATATCAACGAATATACCTCAAAAACAGCAAGAGGTAGAAAGGAGTTTTGATATATTTATGGGAGAGGAAGACAAACAGACAAAAAGAGTGTACGGGTCACTTAATGTTAAGTGATCACCTTGAGGGTATACGATCTTTTTGAAGGTACCGTCGTATCGTCTTGCTAACCACGCAAGGAAGCTCATTGCATGGTTTTATTGTACGTGGCGTAAAGTCACTTGAAAACCGCACTGATCTAGATTTGTATCTAGCCGCGCACTGTATCAACAATAATTATAAAATAAGAGCCCATTCTAAAATGGCTTCCATGCAAATGCTTGAAATCAATGTCTTACAAAAGAATGTACTGTTTGTTATATCCTGTACGACACACGAAAGGTTCCATCCACCCTTTCGTGTGTCAGTCCGACACGTACTGGACCAGATTTTATGGGACAAAATTTATGAACAAGCAGATATAGTTCAGGATATATGCCCAAAAGATTATGGAATTTTGGTGTGTGAATGTGATTATTACGGAGACTAAGATAATTTTAAATTAATTTGCTCGTCAATAAATTATGAGACAAATTTGTAGACTCTTGACTATCCAGAGGCTAAAAAGGTTAATTTCTTTGCCTGACACTCGTGGACTTAGTACAGACTCTGCCTAGGTTGGAGCTAGATATTTAGTGTGAACATGCGATTTTTAAAGAATGTTTTGTATTGTTTCAGAATTAAAATGCTTGTCGAAGAATTTTAGTGGCAAGGAGATGCCGAACCAGGGAGGGCTGAAGCATGTCGTGACTGAGCCTGGAGGACTGGAAACAAAGCGTAAGTTTATAGTAGTATCGAGTTTATAGTAGTATATTCGAAATAAAGTTAACTCGTTAATAAGTTTAATCATAAATATGTAAATTATTTTGGAAGAGAAGGGTAGTCAGTGTATCTAATCTGCTGCAACCAATGAGCAATCCATTCCACAGTTTGGTTGTACGCGGCAGAAGGCTCCTTGAAAGCCGCACTGTAGGGGAACGTGGTTGTACGTGGCAGAAAGGTCCTTGAAAGTCGCAGTGTAGGACAACGTGGTTGTACGTGGCAGAAAGGTACTTGAAAGTCGCAGTGTAGGACAACGTGGTTGTACTTAGCAGAAGAGTCCTTGAAAGCCGCATTGTGGGGGATCGTGGTTGTACGTGGCGGAAGGGTCCTTGAAAGCCGCACTGTGGAGGAACGTGGTTGTACGCGGCAGAAGGGTCCTTGAAAGCCGCACTGTGGGGGAACGTGGTTGTACGCGGCAGAAGGGTCCTTGAAAGCCGCACTGTGGGGGAACGTGGTTGTACGTGGCAAAAGGGTCTTTGAAAGCCGCACTGTACGGGAACGTGGTTGTATGTGGCAGAAGAGTCCTTGAAAACCGTACTGTAGAAGGTGGTTGGTTGATCGTGGCAGAAGGGTCCTTGAAAGGCGCACTGTTTGAATGGAAGTAATTTATTATGACTTATTTCTTACATATTTAACTCTACGCGACACTTGAATACAAATTCAAATCAAGGGCTCCCCTGCTAAATATCTCCCGGAATGCCCGTAGCTGCGAGAAAAAGCTTAAATGTCCTAAAAGATTAATACGCCTTTGGGACAGCGAATGCAGGACATGATTATGCTTATCTTGTTGATGTACCATAATTGCGAAGTATTCAAAGAGTTAGCTAGATAAGATATATTAATACCATTTTCCTATTCAAACTACACGCTTCTTAACATTTTATTGACTCCTCTCTTATCGTTATCACATGATTTCGCATTCTCCACGGACAAATCACTAGCGATTAGTTATTAATTTAATATGATATACGAGGTTGTTTTCGAAACATTTATTCTATGTTATGCAAGCGGGTATCCATGACTTTGCTTGTGTATATTTTTTTATATATGAAAATAAGGGACGAGACGAGCAGGACGTTCAGCTGATGTTAATTGATACGCCCTGCCCATTACAATGCAGTGCCGCTCAGGATTCTTGAAAAACTCCAAAAATTCTGAGCGGCACTACAACTGCGGTCGTTACCTTGAGACGTAAGATGTTAAGTCTCATTTGCCCAGTAATTTCACTAGCTACGGCGCCTTTCACTCCGAAACACAGTAATGCTTACACATTACTGCTTCACGGCAGAAATAGGCGCCGTTGTGGTACCCATAATCTAGTTGGCATCCTGTGCAAAGGAGCCTCCCACTGGTAAAATTGTGTAGATTTTGTTTACGTGGCAATGTCACAATTGAATCGGATTATTGTTGAGCACTTAAATTTACAGCAGAGCAATTTTTATAATAAAACATTTGAATTTATTTATGGGGAACGCCTGAACGGCGGCTGGTTGATTTGATTATTAGTGAAAAGGCGAAGATTTTTGTGAACTCATATTAAATTTTCATTAATATATTGGCAAGGAACAGTCATGATATTTATTTGTTTAAAGTGACTGACTGTCTATAACAAGCTGTAGCACGAACAACTCCCTTCTGCGGCGCAAAAACCAATGACGTACAATATAACAACTATTGAGTTACAATCGCCTATTAAAAGTTCTTCAGAAATGTCCAAGCGGCGTTGTATATACATATACATTTAAGACTTACTTAAATCACATTAAAATAATTGACAAATTCATTCAAATTAATTCTTTATTTCGCCGCAGTAATGTTCAAAATCTATTATTGTATACGTTTATTAGAGTTTAGTTAAGAGTTTGATTGTAGTGCAACAAACCGGACGCGAACGCGAGGCTAGAACATTTTGTTTTAGCAATTTATATGTATTTATTTAGCAAACAGATTAAAAGGTTCAATATGCTATTATTCGGACATTTTTTTACTGATCAGTTAGTCATTGCGTGGCATTGTATTCAAAGCGCGGTCGTAACACAACTGAACGGAAACTGACTATAAACGCGTAGGCAGAGTTTTGCTTCAGACAATTTTTGAGCGTGATTGTGAGTTGTTATTGTACGTCAGTGGCAAAAACTCAGGATACCGTCAATTATGTCCTAGTTTGTAAACTCGAAAGCCTTGTCCAAGTACTGCATAAATACAGCATTGCAGTATACCATAAACATAAAAGTGCAAACTCCCATTAAGAAATCCAAGCAAGTTACATAATTATAATATTGTCCTTAACTTCAGCCTCGAGAACCTTGCCAATAAAACCACTGTAAATTTTACTGTCTCAATGACCTACATATTTACTTACTTTTATTATTTATTATGGTTTCGGTCCTATGCCTAAGTATACAGGGTGTCCCGTAATCAGTGGACCAACGGGATACCCGTGATAGGGGTGGTCATCATCTATCGAAAACACCAAATTTTTCTGTTGTAGGGCCAGTAGTTCAAAAGATATAAGTTTTTAAGCATTATTTTGAAAATTCTACCCTTATCAACACAAAAGTGTAAATTTTTGTTTTATTTTTTTTATTTTGCCCTTCTTCTTAACTTAAGGTGGCTGAGGAAACATGTGTCTTCACAATTAAATTCATTTTTGTGAATAAATATTGCCAAATTGAAAATTAAAAACCAAAACATGCGCAAATATCAAATAACTAAATTTGGAACGTGATGTTTGAAGCAAGCTAGTGCAAAAAAAATGTATGACAGCCTTGCGGACCATTATTTAAAAAACATCTGCAGTTCATACTGATTCCAAAAAGGTATAACAATATTACATTTTACAAAAAAAATAACTTAATAACCAATTTTAGACTCCAATTGCGAGAAACATTTAAGCGCTATCTATTCTGAGAATTATTTTGTTATCGAGAGAGAGATAACACAATATGCTATCTCTTTCTCGCTCAGGTACCTTTTTCGTTTACGGGGTCCTATTGGCCGACGCCTATGATCCCCACACCCTAATTTTTCAAATTATTCTTAGTTTCATCAGAGACTTGCTCATAGCTCGTAGCTGCACACGTGTTTTTTACTTCGCTACCATTACGACTCTTTTTTTTGGTGACTGACGCTTGAATTGGACCTTGTTTGTCTTTGTGATTTGGATACTGTTTGCCCGGATTTTATAAAATGCCTAATACCTATACTCCTCGTGAATATGCTGAGATGTATTTTATTTACGGTCTGTGTAATGCAAACGCTCGGCAAGCAGCCCGTACGTATCGTGAGCGCTATCCTAATCGCGACCGCTATCCGGATCATCGAATTTTTCTCCGTGTAAATAACGCGTATTTAGAAGGCAGAATTCCCGGAGCTGCAAACAACGTGGGAAGACCTAGAAGAGTCGATGAACTTCAAATACTGGCCGAAGTGACAGAAGAACCTTCTACGAGTGTTCGTCGTATTTCAAGACGTACTGGTATAGCAAAAACAACAGTACATCGCATTTTAAAAAGAAACAGTTTATACCCTTATCATATTCAACGAGTGCAGGCACTATTACCTGCTGATTATCAACGGAGGATAGATTTTTGTGCAGAGATGCTTCGCCGATGCCGACAAGATCCACTATTTTTCAATTCAATATTATGGAGCGATGAATCGTGTTTTAAAAGAGTTGGAGTGTTTAACATTCATAATTTACATGAATGGGCTGTTGTGAATCCACGTATTGTACGAGAAGATAGATTCCAGCACCAGTTTGGAGTCAATTTGTGGGCTGGAATCTTAGATGGTAAACTTATTGGTCCATTTGAGCTCCCACCGAGGCTTAATGGTGCTCGGTACTTGCAATTTTTAAGAAATGACTTAAGTAATTTATTAGCAAATGTACCACAGGAGGTATGTGAGAGGATGTGGTTACAGCATGATGGCGCACCCGCTCATTATTGCAGACAAGTGAGGGAATATTTAAACGAGTCTTACCCAAGTAGGTGGATTGGACGAGGAGGTACAATCCCATGGCCAGCTCGATCACCTGATCTTAATCCATTGGATTATTTTTTATGGGGATATTTTAAAGAATCCGTATATGAAACCGTTAACGATAACGAAAGACAGCTAAGACAAAAACTGAATGTGGTGAGTGAAAAAGTCAAAAATAATGAAAGGGCGTTAAAAAGTTTAAAAAGAAATTTTATAAGAAGATGCCGGCTATGCCTTAGAGTAAGAGGAAGACATTTCGAACATTTATTATAAGAAATAAATAAAAAAATTCTAACTATTTACTTTTGTTTTATTGTAAATTCCGCCAAGAAATTGCTATCTAATGTTGATTTAAAATAATTATTGTCTTTTATTGTTTCACAATAATGATTAATTATACCTTTTTGGAATCAGTATGAACTGCAGATGTTTTTTAAATAATGGTCCGCAAGGCTGTCATACATTTTTTTTGCACTAGCTTGCTTCAAACATCACGTTGCAAATTTAGTTATTTGATATTTGCGCATGTTTTGGTTTTTAATTTTTAATTTGGCAATATTTATTCACAAAAATGGATTTAATTGTGAAGACACATGTTTCCTCAGCCACCTTAAGTTAAGAAACAGGGCAAAATAAAAATAAAAAATATTTTTTTTCAACTTTTGTGTTGATAAGGGTAGAATTTTCAAAATAATGCTTAAAAAATCATATCTTTTGAACTACTGGCCCTAGAACAGTAAAATTTGGTGTTTTCGAGAGATGATGACCACCCCTATCACGGGTATCCCGTTGGTCCACTGATTACGGGACACCCTGTATATACTACTAGCTGACCCGACAGACATTGTTCTGACAATGAACGGTACGAGAGATATGGTAATGCGTGGGTGAGTGCGTGGGTGGGATCGTGACACGACAAACTATATATGTAAACCTTCCTTGAGCTTCAACGAATCTATTACAAATTTCATTGAGATCGGTTGAATAGTTTAGGAGTTATTAGGGAACATACAAGCATACATTCTTTTTTATATTCGTCACCAAATCAATGTAATTTCTTTCTAATTTCAAATTATGTTATTGCAAGCCTATATAATGCCTTCCGAAAACCGGCAATGACAACTTTCTGAGATATGTAGAAGTGTTTATGCTCCCGACAAATTCTTGGAATTACTATGATAACCAATGTTAGTCCTGAAATGTTTCGCGGCAAAGGGACGGAAATTAACTGACCTCACACTACTACGAGGGACGACAAAATTGATCAAGCAACGGAAGATGCTCCAAAAGATCATTCAATATCCTATAAAGATAAATCTGGTTGGCCACCCATCAGCGATCTTTGAGAGAATTATTAATTTTAAAATGAATTTTTCTTCTGTTGAACCATTGAAGCACGGGTAGCTTTTTTGCGTGAGATTTCAAGAAAAGATTTTTGAACTTTTTGAACTCTGCCAATGTGGTACTGAGGAGTCCAAACATTAGAACAGTATCCCAATAAACTTCTAACTAACGCATAATAAACAAACTTTAGAGCAATGTTATTCTTCAAAAGTTTGCAATAATACATATAAGTACACATAAATACTTACATTTATAACATTTGTTGATAATATAATGGAGGTGGGCAATAAAAGATAGTTTTGAATCTAAGATAACAAATAACTTCTTCTAGCTTACAATCATCTATAGGATCATAAGCAGTCTCAAGGAAATTGCGCTTTCGATGAAATTT
This sequence comes from Leptidea juvernica, assembly GCA_949711755.1. NCBI lineage: Eukaryota > Metazoa > Arthropoda > Insecta > Lepidoptera > Pieridae > Leptidea > Leptidea juvernica. The sequence goes on along the minus strand of CATIXQ010000012.1, from coordinate 14,966,346 downwards.
TATGTGCATATATTTTTTACGTTGAGTTGTAGATAAATTATTCAAACTTAGTCCAACTGCATATTGCATCTAGGTCGTCTTGTAATTAAAAGCCGAGTCCTCAGTACTCTTAACGATTTCATGTATCTTGAGATCTTCTGCAAAAATTATATTAACTGTGTTTTATCTGTACCTAGCCCCATATCATTAATAAATATAAAAAATTAAATTGAACCTAAATAATACTGAAAGTCAGAGTTTTTAGACTCATGACCACAAGTTTTTGCGTTCGACACTTTAGATGCCATGAAAACCCTTAATAAATAAGTCCAAAGATTTCGCAATCAGACAATTTATTTAGGAGTACTTTATGCACTACCCTGTCGAAAGCTTTACTATAAATCTATAAACACCGCGTCAATCATTAAAGATTTCTCCATAGAATCGGATAATTCACTTGTATAGTGAACAAGATTAGATGAAGTCGACATTTTACTTCGGCTGTTCTTGCACTAAGAGTGACTCAATATGATGGCTCAGAATAGGGCACACAATGGCTCGAAATTTTTTCCAAAGATCGCCAACAATGAGATCGGGTGATTGTACTCAATATCACGTGTATTACGACCCTTAGGGATAGGGACAACACAATAACTAGCACTTCTTCATACCATTTAGCTAGGAATAGTACAAGGGATGACCTTGGGTTTATTACTTACAAATGACCAGAATAGTTTGATATATTTTTTTTTAAATTTCATTTTCATTATTGATGAGATAGTTCTTGTAACAGATTTCGATTAGAGAATCGACTCGAGCAATGTTGTACACAACTATTATTTAAAGCAATAAAAATTTAGGATTACTGGTATTAATCTTAACTAGTGAAAAAATATTAGTGAGAGATTTTCTTACGCTATTTTCTCGTGCGTGCCATTTGTTTTAGATGATGTGGTTGTGCTTAAATCGACGTAAAAGTGTGTTCAAAAATGATCAATTTGGGAAAATAATTTTCTTTTATTTTATACTACAAATCTTTCTGTTCCGTCTCCAGCTTTACAAAACCTATTTGCCTATGATCGCTATAAAATTTCATCTCAGATCTGAAAACAATATTTAAATTTTTTGGCACCGGTTAAGGCAATCAAATAGTTTTTTTTTTAATCTAAGTAAGTTCTGGAAGCGGGCAGAAATTTTTCAATACTAGTCATGATTGAGCTTGCGCTGAGAAAACTACTGCGTGCTTATATTATTCGATCTTATTCTACCCGTTTGAATTGGGGTGAACCACTAGTAATATGAAACTAGTCATGCAGTCTAGGCCTTTCCCACTTACCTGTAGAAATCCCACTGGACAGGCTGTTCCATATGTTTGACAGCAAATTATTTGTTTATTTATTTGGTTTTACCAGTGGGAGGCTCCTTTGCACCGAATGCCGGCTAGATTATGGGTACCACAACGGCGCCTATTTCTGCCGTGAAGCAGTAATGTGTAAGCATTACTGTGTTTCGGTCTGAAGGGCGCCGTAGCTAGTGAAATTACTGGGCAAATGAGACTTAACATCTTGGTCTCAAGGTGACGAGCGCAATTGTGGTGCCGCTCAGAATTTTTGAGTTTTTCAAGAATCCTGAGAGGCACTGCATTGTAATGGGCAGGGCGTATCAATCAATCATCAGCTGAACGTCCTGCTCGTCTCGTCCCTTATTATCATAACAAAAAAATGTGCCTATGTGACGCGCCACTCGTGAGCGTCCAGAGAACTAATTTTGACGTATAATACAAATATCTTCGAAGACACGTACAATACTCTGAAGTATTCTTGCATTTTGAATTAATTTCGTTCGTTCTTTATGGAATATAGTAGAGGTTAGTGGCCTGTGCCAATGCACAAGTAGTGAATTGTCATAATAAATTGGCCACATAAAAGTTCCGAGTAGCACAGATTGCGTTTCACAATGACTTCACCGCTCTGTTTATTTGCCGGATGACTTAGACAGGGCGGTTTGGCAACCGCGCATTCTGTAGTTCAATATTATTTAAAAAATCTGTTTCAAGTCACGGACGAGTAAAAAAAGGACTCCGTTTCACCTTACATAACAGTGAGGCACCAAAACAAGCCAGTGAACGTGTAAATACATAGCCCCACGCACACACTTACACTAATATAAGCCGATCGGCCGCCATTATGAGAATTGCCATCGTCTCTGACAAATTAGTTTGGGTCGCAATAAAATATTTTAAAAATGTCGTTGTGCGTTGTGAAAAAGTGTAAAAACAATACTATAAAAGTATTTGTGGATATATGATTATTTAAGGGAGAAAAAATTGTGTAACTGGTATACCCCGTAACCGCACACACACTAGCATAAAGGTGCTTCACTTGCTAATATCACGGCGCGGAGTCCGTCTTTTTTTACTAGTCCGTGTTTCAAGTATGAAATAATGAAACGTCAATAGGTTTGAATGTTTTTTTCATGTTTTACAATCCTCTATTGGCATCTCTCTAAAAAGCACCTCTACCATTTTCACAATAAAATCAACTATCTCATAATTGATTTGCACTTTCGTGAAACTAAATTTGATAACATCAACTAAAATAATTATTTTTTCACATATTCGGCACATAAATATGCCCTATGCTACTAGATCCATCCTATAATAAAGATAGACTAGATACATTTTATAATAGTATTATAAATGTATTATCAGAATCAGCTATTAATAGTTACCATTCCAAAAAATGTAAGTCACACTCAAAACGGTATGTGGTGGGGTGGAATAAACATGTAAGTGAAGCGCACAGGCAGGCCAGGCTTTCTTTTCAAAATTGGGTTTGGCACAATAAACCAAGGTCTGGAAATATTTATAATGATATGTGTAATACACGGAAAGAATTTAAAAAGAGATTGAAATGGTGTCAAGATAACAAAGAACAAATAAAAATGAATATAATTGCGGAACAACGATATGCAAAAAAATTTTGTGATTTTTGGAAGTCTACTAATAAGTTAAATGTAAAGCCTGGCCTGCCAGTAAGTGTGGAAGGTTTATGCGAGAGTAGGGATATAGCCCATTTGTTTAAGGAACACTTTAAAGTGTGTTCGCCCTTGGGTTCTTCTAAGGAAGCGCTGAATACTGGGTCCGTCATGTCCGGTGAGTTTAATGTGTCGGCCAAACAAATAGCTAATATAATTGCCAAAATGTCACGTGGCAAATCGCCAGGTCATGATGGGCTCAGTGTAGAGCATTTGAAGAACGCAGGAGTCCATTTACCCAATGTACTTGCCACATTCTTTAATCTCTGTCTTAATCATTCGTACCTACCTGCTGCACTCATGAGGACTATTGTTGTACCAATAGTTAAAAACAAAACAGGTGACTTATCAGATAAGCGCAACTATAGGCCCATTTCTCTGGCGACTGTTGTAGCAAAGGTGTTGGATAGTGTGCTTGACTCAGAACTGCAAAAACATGTGCAAATTCATGCGGCGCAATTCGGTTTTGTACCCGGACTTTCTACTGAAACTGCCATTCTGAGTCTCAAGCACACTGTCCAATACTATACTGATAGGCGGACGCCTGTGTATGCCTGCTTCCTTGATTTATCAAAAGCATTTGATCTTGTTTCGTATGATCTCTTATGGAAAAAACTCGATAAGACTGGCGTGCATGCACAGGTGCAGCGTCTCTTTCAGTACTGGTACGCTAACCAGACCAATAATGTAAGATGGGCTGGCAGCCTCTCGGATGCGTACAGGCTGGAGTGCGGGGTGAGGCAGGGGGGGTTGAGCTCACCCATGCTCTTCAATCTGTATGTCAACGAGCTCATGGTTGGGCTCAGCAGCGAGCGTGTCGGCTGCTCGGTTGATGGTGTTTATATAAACAACATTAGCTACGCGGATGACATGGTGCTGCTGGGTCCAAGTGTAGGCTCTATAAGAAGGCTGTTAGCTATCTGTGAAAGGTATGCGATGCAACATGGGCTCAAATATAATTGCCAAAAAAGCAACTATTTGGTCTTTAGAGTCCCTGGTAAGAATATATGTAATATTCCGCCAATGAAGCTGAATGGTGTTGAGCTTAAGAAAGTTCAACATTTTAAGTACCTTGGACACTACGTCACCGAAGACCTCGAAGACCAAATGGATATTGAGAGGGAACGCAGGGCACTGGCGGTGAGGAGTAATATGCTGGCTCGCAGGTTTGCTCGATGTAGCAGTGAGGTAAAGATAACGCTTTTCAAAGCATATTGTCAAACCTTCTATACGAGCAGCCTGTGGGTCAGATATACTCAAAGAACGCTTAGTGCCTTGCGCGTTCAGTACAACAATGGTTTCAGGTTGATGTTGGGGCTGCCCCGCTTTTGCAGTGCTTCGGCAATGTTCGCGGATGCGAGGGTGGACGGCTTCCATGCCATCCAACGCAAAAGAACCGCGTCATTGCTGAGGAGGTTGCGGGGTAGCCCTAACATCATTCTGCAAACCATTGCTAGTCATTATGATGCGCCAATTATAAAGGCATTTATGCGGCTTCATGTGCCTGTTTAGTTATAATTATACTAATATAATTTAGGACATTTTACTAACAATTATTATGGATATCTTTTTTTTTTTTTTTTCCCGAATTTAAATTAATAATATTATTAAGTATTTTCTTATTAATTGTGATTATGACATATCTTAAATTTTAAACTGTAATTTTATCTGTAATTTAATGAATATCAAATTAAACTCAACAGTATTATGTAATTTAATTTAAGTTAAGATTGTTTGTATATCTATGGGTAATGCCTGAAAATAAAATGATTATTATTATTATTATTATATTATAATTTAATATGCGGTTTATATGTTGGTTAACACAAATCAAATTAAATCGAAATCAGTTTATTCACGTAGGTCACGGAAACGACACTTATGAATGTCAAAAAAAAATTTCTTATTGAATCTACCGCTACTTCGTAAAGGGTTGAGCTATTTATACATTGTGAAACGCAAACGAATTCATATCGTTAGTGGGAGGCTGCTTTGCACAGGATTCCTGCTAGATTATGTCTTTCACAACGGCGCCTATTTCTGCCGTGAATCAGTAATGTATAAGTATTATTGTGTTTCGGTCTAAAGGGCGCCGTAGCTAGTGAAATAACAGGGCAAACGAGACTTAACATGTCTCAAGGTGACGAGCGCAATTGTAGTGCCGCTCAGAATTTTTGGGTTTTTAAAAATCCTGAGCGACACTGTATTGTAATGGGCAGGGCGTATCAATTACCATCAACATCCCTTATTTTCATAAAAAAAAAGAAATATCGATAGGTGAGTCCCAAGTAGCCATATTCGCAACTTTACTTGTACATTGTAACACAGGGCTTAAAAGTCAAAGACAAATAATGGTATTTAAAACACTTTTGAATCATTTTTTGTGATAGCCTCGTCCTTACTTAAGGTCGGCCTAAAACAATATATTTCTACTTAGTATGAAAATTAAAATGGTTTTATCTTAAAAACATTGAAGATGTAAATTTATCAATGTTTATACGTTATCGTGGTGTTACGGTTATTAATCGCTAAAACCGGTTTGTAACTGTTATTTTGTGGGGTGAGTTAGTTAAAGGAGTGTTTAAACCGGCTATCCAATCGTAGTCCGTAGGTTCGTCTCTTTCGGTCGAGATGTGTGTAAATATCACTATAATTTTAGCTTTTCTCTGTCAAATGACTCAACGATAATGATTGGTGGGGAAAGTTATTCTTTACCAGTTTATTAAACGAAACCTTTTAAAATATTGGTGGTATCTACTCTGTTACAAACCCAAACCCGCTGATGGCGCCATACCAACTTCAGCACTGTTCATCCAATCATGTCGAAAATTGGAAGATTTACCTATTTTTTCGTGGAAAATTCATTTTATGTATTCATTTTTTGCAGCTCCCCACAGCAGTGGCATACTAATTTCAACATCACTAACCGAGGATGCACATTGATATCCTGTTATATTCATGGGGAAATGTATACAAATATATAATAAACTCCCTAATCGTGTAACTAAACTGACCTTCCGTTAGATCAATTTAAGCTTCCTATTGCGATGTTGGAGGTTCGGGTATTAAAGGATGACTGCGATTGTATGCCCCTTTATTACTCTACGCATCTCCTTATATACGAGTTGGAGCGATGAGTGTGTGCATAGGTGTATAAAGGTGATACATACACTACACTATTAAGGAAATTTTAATAAGGAAAGCTTATTATAAAGTTCTGAAATATAAAGACGGTATAAAATGTGTGGATACTGTAAAGCTAGGATAAAACTTGCTGAGTTCTTTTGCCGGTTATTCCAAGAACAAGGGCTTCTGGTACTCTTTCGAACAGAAGGCATCATAATTGGCTTTCATAAGTGTAGAAATTGTACCTAAATATGTAAAGAATATAGTTTTACACGGAGAATGTACAGTGTTCGTAGGTAGCAAGACAACTTACGGTTTCACCTAGTTTTTATTATAAACTAGCTGACCCGGCAAACGTTGTTTTGCCATATAAATTATTTTTAGAGTTAGACCGTTTCTTGGACATTGCAACATTACTTTATTTTTCGAAAATAAAAGAATTTTCTAAAATAAACGTAGCCTAGGTTACTCATTATTACATCAGCTACCATGCCTTTAAAATCCCGACAATATCGGTCCAGCCATTTCAGAGATTAGCCGGAAGAAACAGACAGACAGACAGACAAAAATTGTAAATAATGTTAGTTAGGTATATTTACCGTATATATATTCATATACATGTAGTAAAAAACGGTCAATTGGGGCTCATGGTTCTTGAAAACCTTTCTTTCTTGGCAGCACCACGATTAAAATATAAGATGTTAAGTCTCAATAGCAATGTCTTAAGTCTTGGTAGTTTAGGTTATAACAGTTTGGAACTGTTTATTCTGATTACATGCTTACGAATTCTGCCTTCACACCATAAATTGCTCAGCACTATCTGGACATGATCCACATTGCGGGCCTCTCTATCCTCTGTGGCCCACCCATCTCGCAGGAAACTTGGGCATTCCTAAGGCTCCTGCTTCTGATCGGGTTTATCTCAATAGCTTTTATTACTTAAACATGTTTCCAGGCGAGCGTCGCCGACCCGGAGTCCCGGGGCGTGCTTCTGCTCTGCGCAGAGCTCCCTCGGACTCCGACTGCAGCGGGGAGACAGCGTCCCTCTCAGCTGACAGCGGTGACAGATCTGTGAGGGTACCGGCGCCTCCGCCGCGCACTAACAAATCTAGAGGGTGAGTCTTACACCCAAGCGACATATCCGTAGATGACATTACTAACTTTAAGAGTGACAGCATCTCTCATGGCGAAAAGTTGGATTGTGGTTCTGTGTCGAGAGAAACGTATACCTATAATAGTATACGACGACCCCTATAGCACAGTGGTTAGTGACCCTGCCTACTGAGCTAGAGGTCCCGGGTTCGAATCCCGGTAGGTGCAATCATTTATATGATGGATATGAATATTTGTTTCCGAGTCATGGATGTTAATATGTATTTATGTATGTTTAAGTAAGTATATTGTATTAAATATATCGTTGTCTTGTACCCATAGTACAGGCTATGCCTAGTTTGGGGCAAGACAATTTGTGTAAGAGTGTGTCAATATTATTATTATTATTGTTGCGTGCGTGGGTTATTTATTCGTGACTATTAGAAACCCCTAATTAACTAATCTTTACTAAGAACTATACAAAAGATTGCAAGATATAGTGTTGGGAGACCCAACAAGATGGACCGTCGATCTGATCAAGATCAAGAAATAGGTTGGACGAGGGCAGCGCAGGATCGATCGTTTTGGCCTTTGTCCAGCAGTGTACGTCTTTCGGCTAAAAATTAAAAAAAATGATGATGATATAATAATAAATATACTTAGTATAGCTTTTTTTTATGGAAAAAGAGGACAAACGAGCATACGGGTCACCTGGTGTAAGGTGATCACCGCCGCCGACATTCTCTTGCAACACCAGAGGAATCATAAGAGCGTTGCCGGCCTTTAAGGAAGGTGTACGCGCTTTTTTTGAAGGTGCCCATGTCGTATCGTCCCGGAAACACCACACAAGGAAGCTCATTCCACAGCTTAGTATTACTCTTGTGATTCCTACAAGAGCGTTGCTATTAAAATCTTCCACAAGAATTTCAAATTGAGACTCGCCTGCTGCTGAAGTGCTTATTTGTATTCTAAGAATCTTCCGTCCACGTTTTTGGACTTCATAATAATATTAAGGTTATGTTTGAAATATTTAATAGCTTTTTTATGGCATTAGGGCAAAACGACCGTCCAGCTAATTGGTTACCATCCCGTGAGGTGAGATGTTGGAATACATATTGAAGTTTGGTATACCAATTACGTACCTTTTTCAAGTTGAAAATAAAATAAACCTGTATTTTTACACCATTTGATAAATTTAATGATATATCGTTATTCGCCATAATTTCGGTTAAGGTCATCGACGATGTCTTGAATAATTCATCCTGTACTGCATAGTATCCGTTATTAAATTGAAGTATTTAAATTATTTTTGTATCTATTATGAGAATTAACATGAGATTTTTATCGTCTCCAGGAGTCGGAGGCGAGGCAGTGAGTGGGAGGTCCTCGAGGGACTGAAGGATGGACAGCGCTTCGACAAGCGGCCAGAAGTGTTTAACGGTTACCTGCACAAGAAGAGAAAATGGCCTCTGAAGGGGTGGCACAAGGTGTTTATGAACTTCTTGGGTGGTTTGGTCAGGCAGATTGTGATTCTTCGTATAACAATCGATCGACTGCACAAACAAAAACTAATGGGGAGATCGGGGATATACTGAAAAGGGGTCGGGTCAAAAAGAGTTTGCAGTTAAGGTTTCATGAGTGCAAGATGCCAGACAAGTATGTCTATATATCTTCTTCTTCTTCGTGACATCTTTTGGGGCAGATGTAATTCGCCCCACGAGCATTCGCCACTTTTCCCTGCTGGCCGACACTCTGGCACACTCGTTCAATAGACCGCCCACAGCAGAACTAATTTGGTCGGACCATCGCATGGGTGACCTTCCTCGCCCTCTGGTGCCCTCCTCTTTGCCCTGCACGAAAACGCTCAATTGACTCATTCTCGCGCCGGGAGACGTGTCCGAAGTACTTTAGAATGCGACTCTGTACTAACACCTAAAGGCGTTGTTTTATGCCAAGTTCTTGGAGAATGGAGACGTTGTTTTATGCCAAGTTCTTGGAGAATGGAGACGTTGGTGTGATATACATAGAACCTCACATATTACTGAGAGCCAAGCGACTCGCGAGACTGATCCATGAGAATAGACGTATTGAATACTATCGCACCTGGTCAAGTGTGTCACTCCGCTTTAGGTACGAACAATTCCATCGAATGCAGTCGATTGTCGATGGTCGACGATACGAGTGCCGCTTTTCCTATTCCCATTATGAGCACATATTTTACTTTATTTTTTTATTTTATAGGAGTTAAACTCCTCGCGAACATCGAGTAGTAAAAAAACTTACAGATTTAAACAAAACAAATATAAACATACCATCTAGATATCTAATTATGGAAAGTAGTTATTTCTTTCTTCTGTCCACGGCAGATTTGTTTTTTTTTTATGGAATAGGAGGACAAACGAGCGTACGGGTCACCTGGTGTTAAGTGATCACTACAGGTCCACATTTTCTTGAAACACCAGAGGAATTACAGGAGCGTTTCCGGCCTTTTAGATTGGTTGTGAGTCATTTTGAGCAATGCACGCACACTAACAGCAATTGATATATATACAAATCGCGAAGTGTTAGACCGATAGATTGTCGCACACATAAAAGTAATACACCTGGCCTGGTTTCATTGGTTGTCTAGCATCAAGAAGCTCTATCTAGACGTATAAACTGAGGTTATAACTATATATTTTTCAGCGTTTCTTCGTAGTAGACGGCGGTATATTGGTGTACGCGCGGTCCCCGACCGACGTGTCGCGCGGTCGCCTACACGGCTCGGTCGACGTGGGCCTGTCCGTCATATCGGCTAAGGCCCGCCGCAGACGCATCGACATCGACGCCGACGAGTTCATATACCACCTGCGTGCGAAGACGCCCGATATGTTCCGCACGTGGCTCAACGTCCTAAAGGCGCATCGGTAAGAAGTTACCTCTTTAATTAAGTAGCGCTGCATGTGTTCGGCAAGGGTAGGACCAAGGTATTTCAGACGGAATACAGTATCAGCTCGATCCATTTGACCGCGTGCAACACAGAGCAGCTCGAATTGTCGGGGACCCAGTGCTCTGTGTTTCTCATCTCTTAGAAGTAACTCTAAGAAGTGAAATATATGCGCCTCAGAACAATATTCATGACAAGTCTTCAGGAAGAAATCTAAATGAATACTGTAAATTTTCAAGAGCGGTTAAAAAAGCATTCGATGAAGATTATTTTAATCATGTATGTCAAAAAAAATTGATACATAAGGTAACAATTAAAGCGGAGTTCATCTATCGGGTTAATGAAGCCATATATCATATGAAGGGAGCGACCCGTCCTACGACACTGCCATGAGAAGTAATTAAACATCTGAACTAATCCAACATAAAGCTTCCCTGAAATACCTATACTTTATCGTTGAATTCGACCCGATTTATAGTGACACTAATTCTTGTTATAGTAAAAATCGCATGCAACTACTCTACTAAAAACAAACAAAGATATCAACGCTGACTAGGTTTCCGTGTTTTTTTTAATCAAAAACGGGACGAGACGAGCAAGGCATTCAGCTGATGGTAATTGATAAGCCCTGCCCATTTCAATTCTTGAAAAGCCGAAAAATTCTGAGCGGTACTACAATTGCGCTCGTCACCTTGAGACATAAAATGTTAAGTCTCATTTGCCCGCAGTGCCGTGCATTGGTTTTCTAGCAAGGTAAGCACTGTAGATCTAACTAGTCGTAGAACCGCGCTCTAGTCTGACAGTACTAGGTTTTGAATTCTATATATACAGGAGTTGTTTGTGTTTCACATGTAGTTTCCGTACCATATGTCATTCGAGGAACAAGTATACCTTAAACTGCTTTCTTATTTAATCTCAATAGCCTAAGCATGCGTGTTTATTTAACAAAAATTATTTGTTATTAAAATTCTAAACTAAGGTTACACATATTTTAGTTTTTACCGCCATCTAGCGGAAAACGCCCATACTGCTATCATTTACTGTCAAACCTAAAATTTTTATGCATTTATGATATTTAAACATTTAATTATTATTTAAAACGTTTGTGGCTTCGTAAAAGAATAAAGAAAAGAAGAGCAGAGGACTTTTATATAAAGACTGAAATTATATAAGTTTTATGAACTTATGACCTCAAAATTGCACAGCACTGTCGGCTTCATAGTTCATATTATAATTTTAATAGTATCCTTTAGCTTTTCTAGATAATATTATTTTACCTACTTGATATTTAAATAAATTCACTTACCACTTCTTTTGCCGGTTTTTTCGGGCTGTAACATGTTTTGATTACAATAACATTAGTTATGGGCTGGTCGAACGGTAATTTTTCACCAACATAAATATCTCAAAAATGCTTGAACATTACTCGTCTAGTTAGTACTGGTCTATTAAAATAAAAAATAAAAATTATTTATTATTGAAACCTGTAGCTATATAATAACCGGCACACTAATTTAATTTCTCTATTAGTTACTTACATTTTTAAAACCCAATACCTATTTTAAACACAAATCACACATCAACTTTTTATCACAGTAAATCTTTACACGGGTCAAATACTAATAATTAATCAATGAATATACCTATTTTCTCTAATGATACTCATGTAGACAAAAAACCGAAAATAACAAAATATAAAAAACCGCCATAAACTCTTAATATGGAGGGAGTGAGACAGATGTGGGGTAATCGGTTTATCTCGCTACAAATCGTAAATAGGCATGTAAATCTAGCCGCCCATACATTGCTGAATATCGTTTAACTGTGACCAAAAGTTTTCTAAATAAGATCTATGAAATACTCGTAGCGTCGTATAGGCATTTTTGGGACTGCCTACCGCACGAATGTAGTATAGTAGCGAGCGTAAGGAACTATTGAATGAGTCGGTGTTCAATAGAAGTTTGGTTAAAGAATAACGGAACCAAATTAAACTTAATCAACTTTATTATAAAATATTTTATTTTTATTATATATTGAGTAACTGTATTTATTTATTTTATTTAATACTTTCATAACGAGGTAGGCAATGCCTAAAGGCATATATGGAATGCACGCCATTGTTTGCCCGGTAATTCCACTAGTTACAGCGCCCTTCAGTCCGAAACATCGGCTGAAATATGCGCCATCGGTACCCAAAATCTAACCGGCATCGTGTGCAAAGGAGCCTCCCACTGGTGAATGTGTTTGTCGCTACAAAATCAAGATTCTTCACTAGCAACCCATGTGGCATAATCATAAGTCTGTAACATAAATAATATGAAACCCTAACCTCACTTGGATGTGTGTCCGTTAACCATGGAATGCGTATTCAAATTCAATTATTAGTATTCAAAATAGGATTTAAAATCACTTATTGAACGTCAAAAACTACCAACCATTCAAAAGAGACTGCCTCAGATCTGAGAAGAATGGGCGCAAGAAACTCAGCGGGCTTTTTTTAAAATATAAAATATGGATTACAATTTGTTATCGTACAATAAACATTTACAATTAAAGAGCCTGAGGGTGTTCGCTTTATTCCCAGTCCGTGGTGTCATTAAGAAAATCGTTTATGCTATAATAACCTTTCCCACACAAACGTTTTTTAACAATTCTTTTCAATTTCATAACACATTTGTTTTGTATATTTTCTGGGATCATATTGTAGAAGCATATACATCGCCCAACAAAAGACTTACTAACTCGACGGGTATAATTTCATAACATTTTAGATGATTGACTAAAACCACGTTGTCAACTAGAACTAGTTTAGACAAATCATTTACTTTTGCGCGTGCGATGCTCTAGAAGATTGTAAATATATAAATTATTTCAGTACTTGGTGTTAGAAAATTGCTTTCTGGGTTGGAACAAATTCCGTCCCCTAGTATATATGCAAACAGGGTCAAAAGAAATTCACTCTACCATGTTTGCGTGCTTGTGAAAGAATGTGCTTTATGAAGCTATATTTATAATGTTTCAGACTATACAGACAACATTTGCTGACGTTTGGTGCCAGAGAATCGGTACCTAAGATCCACCCGCCCGCTGAAGATCTACCTCCGACTGACACTTCGTCCCGTAAGTTCGCCTATTTTATATCGTTACTTTGATAAGAAATAAATAATAATAAGAAATAATTTAGACGTAGACAAATGAATATCGACGTGCCGATGTCATTCCTCAAAGTTCAAACTTAAAATTATTTCATCTGCCATCAATTGAACTCCATACTCGTCAGTTGAGAGCTTCTTTAAATAGAATTAATATCCAACATACCAATCGTGGAATCAATACAAATAGTGAGTCAACTTGGCGACTAAAAGTATCAACGATGAGATGTCCCTGTCCCTCGCCAGACCGAGAAGTCTCCGGTACCACCGGTGCGCTCGATAGCTACCGTTACTCGTATTTTGACGTTTCACGTACAATAAATTAGTTGCATGTGTTAAGTATTCTCATGCCACAACATTTCCTATGTAGTGAAATTCTTTAATCGTATAAGTACTGATTTACTTAAAAAATGCATACTGTACAGACAGTAAATGGCAGTGCGTCAACATCCTTTTACAAGTTTTTGTGACTGCCGTTTCATATCTTTAGCGACTATACGTAGAGACAGCCTTGTATGTATTTGGCAGTGTAGAGATGGAATTTACTCACTTTTACTATTACAGATATGATTATACACCTCCTACCACATTTATTTTTAAAGAGGAATCGTGATTAACTTGTAAACTTACCTCCAAATAAAAGCTCTTGCTTGCATTACCCTGTAATCCCTCATCTCTTCCTTTAGGCACAACAAATTCAAGCTCTCAGGCCATATCAGAAAGCACACCATCTATTGAAGAGTTCGCTGCTGTTAATACTGCACCGAAATTTGTTGATCCCGCTTCTCAAACAATCACAGCCTCGCCGCTATTTACAAACAATAAGTCTAGAAATATTCTTAAATCACAGTTGATTGATAAATTACCTGATGATGTAGGAGCGAAACCTGGAAATATTGACAATTTGAATATGATGAAATCCAATTGCCAGACCGAAGTTGATCAAATAACACGAAAGAGCCTGTGTTCATTGCACTGTATGGGACACAATAGTATAGATTGTTTAAGGTTGAAACAGTCGCGTAAAGATCTAGATTCAGTTAATCCAAAAATTCTACACAGCGATGTGAATACCCTATCAAGATATCAACAAAAGTCCTCCCTAATTTTGGAATACTCGTTAAGTTCGGCTCCGGATAATACATCTCCCTTTAAAGCAGGAAATAATGTAAGAGGTAGTGATTCGGAAAGAGTAGCAACATTCTTCTTTTTATCACGAAAACGTGATACTGTGACACCACCACTGGAATCAAAGATGCGGAGGAGCAAAAAATCTACGAACCTCGTAAAATATAGAAATATTTATGTAGAACCTAAGCTGCGAAATCATTCGAGCAACTTTATCTTATTGAGTAAATATAAATACAAAGATAATATTTATTTAGAAGACGAGCATGATAAGGAAATGCCTATAGCTAAATCACACAAAGAATCACAAGCTAACTACGTCAGTAATAATAAATCGATGCAAGATACCATGACCTTGTACGAATATGACCTAGTAACAGAAAAGTTAATGACTTCTGTATTTGATACGTACAAAAATCTTAAAAAGGTAAACGATGATGTACTATTAAAAAATTACATCAATCAAATTGTCAAGGAACTTTACGATTTAAAATTTTCTACAACCGAATATCACCCACTAAAAGTATTATTTCGATGCTTGCTTGAGTATTGGTTAAAAACTACTTCCTATGTTGATTGTAAAGAAGCCATTATGAAAACTAAATCTATTGACAGACAATCAATTCAGTATTTCACTGAAGATCGAAACCTTTCCAGTTTATATGTACCAATGGTGAGCAAACAAACTCAAATACAAAGAACCAGATCAAAAAAAAAGCCCGCCAAAAGTCCTATTTCTAAGCAAAGAAGTGACGAAAAGGAGCGTCGAATACAAGAAGTAGAAACAATGCTCAAAAATACAGTTTACATCTGCAACACAATACGCAGCAATCAGAGTAAGAATAATGATATCAAAATAACAAAGAAACTAATTGACAATATGGAAAAACTGTCGTATGGAAATAACTTAGATACTGATAATCCGAAAGGTGATGATTCAAACTCTTCCAATGAGTTAGCAAAGATTCAAGATACGATTGAACGTTTAATTAGTGATACATCGATGCCTGCAGCGATTGCTAAAGACTTTTTACATGCATATTTAGAATTCCTTCATAGTAGCCGAAGCGTTACAGAAACAAGTACATCTCAAGACGAATCTACACGCGAAACAACATATCCAATGTGCGATGTGCTGACCGAATCTGTTCAAAAAAAAGTGTCTAGGTGTATAACAACTAAAGAGTCTAATGACGACAATACTACTGTCGAGTGTCAATCAAGGAATCCTGGCCAGCTACAATTAAAACACGTTCTAGACAATATAACTACAATTTTTTCCAAAGATTGTTTGCCTGAAAATGAAAAAGAAACTAACGGAAAAATAAATACTAAAAAACATAGAGGGTTTTTAACTTGTGCTAAAGTCAAAAAAGATACATCAAAAGACATTGCAAATTATTTAAATGATAATAGGCTACAAGCAAATGAGGTAACGGTTAATGTTGCTACTGAAAATATAGTTTTCCATAAAAATTCAGATTCTAGTCACTCAGATATATCTGGATCTAACAAATACTTTCGAAGCACTTCAGAGAAATCTAATGTAATAAGTAAAATATGTCCTCTTATAGGAAATGATGTTCTATGTTATAAAGATCTCGATATTAGACCTTATACGAGTAATGAAGATGCGAGTACGAAATTTCATTCTATTAGGGAAACGTATATAAGTGATAGTGACGCAACATCTAAAGCATATGGAGTAGGCAATTACAGTATAGAATCTTATGAGAGGCGTGAAGAAATTACGGTTCCAGATACTTTGGATGCAGTGGCATTCGACAATAAGACAAGATCTTGTTATTTGCTTTCACTAAAAAGATTAGAAAGACATATTCATCAAAAGAAAAATTCTTCAAGTGGAAATAAGATCAATGTATCCAGTTCAACCACATATTTGGAAGGAAAATCCATATTTGAAATGGAATCACGACATATAGATGAGAAGCTGATATTAGTATTTTTAGAAAATTTGTGTTACATGTCTAAAAAAATTCCCGCTATGCACAAAGATATCAACAACTTTTATTTGAAATTAAAAAAGAAATATGATAAAGCCATGATGCATGCGAGCAAAACGCAAGGTCTCAGCTTATTGGGTAAAATATACACCGAGTTCAATGACGTTAAATCATTTGAAGATAAATCTACTCAATATGAGAAATATTGTGGATGCAGAGAATACAAAGATACTGTGACTAGTACTGCTGACTTCACAATTCAATATCTAAAGTGTGATAGTGCGACAAGTGCGTGTTGCCTACTTAAAGATTTCAATAACGTTAATATACAAACCGAGGCAAGCAAATTAATGTTTAAAGATGAAGAAGACACAACACGCAATGAACCTGCGTTTAGAGCTACGGACTGCACTCAAACCAATTCTTTCTCAAGCTTATCGAGTATTAACCAGATTCAAGGAACAAGCCGTGACGTTGCTACTAATCGCCGAGTAAGCGCAAAGAACTGCGGAGTTAATACATTCATCAAATTTATATTGGACGACAATAGTAATTTTAGGATAACAAAATATAGTCCCGAAGGGCAAATGACAAGGAAAGACAAAAATATAGTGATGGCACTAAAACTCAAGCCACACATAAGAAATTCGACGAAGTACAGAAATAATTTGATCGAAGAAATAACACGGCTATCTTCGGCGTTAAAGGTGTCGACGTACTCGCAAACCGAACGAAGCTTGCAGTGTACAAGAGATTATCAGATTTGTCAACTATTTGTTAGCAATAAATATAAACCGAAGAAGAGTGCTTCCGTGACAGATTCGAATGCGGAAATGAGAGAAAGAAGCGACGAAATGAAAACTTTGTACCGCTGCTCCAGTTACCCTTCCTACTGCTCTGGTTAGTTTCCCAAGTCCTCTCCTATTCCTCCGAACTATTGTCATAATCAGATAATGTAACTCTAGCAGTAAGAAATATATTTTACTCCGTAAAAAATATTTATTAATTTAGTATGTGCATTATTGTATAGAATACTTAGAATTTTGAAGCAATTGTCGATATATTTAAAATTTTAAAAATATAGTCATTTTTACGTTGGATACATTTTTCGTCGTTAATAATTTGAAAAAATATTATTTAGTGTAGAATGCATGTATTGTGGTTATGAGAAGTAGTTAAGTCCCTTTTTAGAGTTTATATGTACCGTTAATAGTAAAGACTTCGACACGAATCTCGAGCAGTGTCTGTGATTGCCCGATCTCAATGGCAGAAGGGTTTACATACATCCGGGTTTGTAAACCTCCAACTTTCGCTGACAGCTGAAGATTCGTGTCAAGGTCTATTAATATTACCAACTTGTGACTGTTCACGTAATCCAGCCATTAGTTCCTTCACCCGCAATGCATCCTCGTCTAAGAAAGCACGTGTAAACTCAAATAACAAAAAACCCTCCCAGTACTATTTTTGTACGCTCTTTCAAAAAGAATACCAATATTGTAACGGTTATTGCTATAAGATAATCATAATTTAATATCAGGGTGCCTGATTTCTTAGACCATCTCCAGTTAAAATTAGTGATTAAATTTACATTAGAGCCATTTTAAATAAAACTTGTCCTTTTTATACAATTTATTATTTTTAAGTAATGTCCATCGCTTCTGGGATTAATTATACAAATTTAATGAACGATGTGAGTCTCTAACCCGAGCGACCTCTCGGGCTCTTACAAACTCAGCCAAGCTCAGTTCGAGTGACGCTTTATTCGTAAGTCTTGTTCAACTCTCTGCTTGTTGTCTGTCCTGTTTCTGTCCATCTACAGGATCTACTTTACAGTTGATATCCTGCTCAACCCCAATAATTGCATATTAGGAAATTGATTTGATATTTCGCTCTTACTAATCTAAACAATTTGTTAAGGTTCGAGTCCCGCCCGCATCGTTCATAAATTTTGGTTATAAATTTAATTTGTAAAGGAGAATGGGACTTTTGGGCCTGATGGTTAACAAGTTGAAATATACTTTTAAAAAAAAGGGTATATTTTTTGATGTAATATACAAAAAACTAGCTCATTTTGCAATCTACAAACCGAAAAAACATTAAAATAAAGAAAATCGATTAAAATGACATAATCGAATGAATATTTAATCGATTAAAATAACATTAAGATCCTGTTGCTTTATTTCAATAATATTAGTTAGGTGCATAGTTTATGTTCGAATTATTATTATGAATAAAATATATTATTTTCTCAGGAAAAAAAGAGAACTGAGCAATTATTTTATGATGAATAAATCGATCAATAAATCGTTTTACATAAAAAATCGATACCATTGAAATCCTTATTCCTCAACGCTAACTTCATTTTGACAATGACAGTCTAACAGATCATTTCGTTTCTTCGTCAATGTCACTTCGTTTCTTTTTGTTATTACCT
Source organism: Leptidea juvernica (assembly GCA_949711755.1). Lineage (NCBI taxonomy): Eukaryota > Metazoa > Arthropoda > Insecta > Lepidoptera > Pieridae > Leptidea > Leptidea juvernica. The sequence continues at coordinate 14,947,509 of CATIXQ010000012.1, read as the reverse complement.
ATTCGTTGAGTTACCGACTTGTTAACTACCCACCCAATTGAATTCCCAGGAAATTAATTGTCTCAAGCAGTCTGTTTTACAGTTCATGTATGAGCTAATGAGTATATATTATTCTTATCTGAGCAAATAAAACTATCTTTTAATTTCGGTATAATATATTATATTATATTATCTAATTAGCAATTGTCTTATATTATAATGCAAAAAAATGTCGTTACAGTAGTAGATAGGTATACGTAGATAGGTAGGTATTTTTTATCTAAAACAAAAAACAATGTTGGTACCCATCTAACATAAGTATGTGATAAATCCTTAGCAGCTAGGCGTTTAATAAACCTAGAATAGCTGAGCTGTCAACGTTAAGGCAGCTTAAGACATAAACTTATTTTTATATCTTCGATTACTCAGCTCCTAGATTGACAAATCTTGCTAAATTTTCAATTATGGATTATTTAAATGTTATCTTTTAAATGGTGCTACTTTCATCTTGTTATCACTTGGGCCCAGGAATGTATGAAAGCGTTTCAACCTCCTTTCGTTTTTATGTTTATGATTCAATTCTAGAGTGATTTTATTAATTGAGCTTACATGTGCCTATTTTCTGCAACCCTTGTGTGTAGCTGTGTATACCAAACCCCATCACTCATATTCTGTCCCAGAGCTCGTAAGTCCTTCATCAGGTCAGCTCCGTGGTCCTCAAGCCGGCTTCGTGTCCGGCACACCTGGTGGCCGGCTAGCCAGCTGGATTATAGGTATGATTTAACATAGATTCTGGATTATATGGCCTATCGACCTAAGGTTTAATGCATCTGTGAAGCAACATACAGGCAGTGTAACTCTTCGTTTACACCATTATATATTCTGTTTATTCTAAATGTTTAAGTCTACGTACGGAATTAGTGAGTACGAAGTGGCGGCGATACAAACAATTTCATAACATAACATAGTGACGCGAATGAAATGGGTGAGAGTGGGGCGTGGAGAAAGGGGCCAGGCATGTGTGTAGGGATAGAAATATAAATGAGAAGTCAGTAGATATTTAAGCTAAGCATTGGCGTACAATAAACAACTAGATTCACAATCACGCTCAAAAAATTGTCTGAAGCAAAGCTGCTTAAACGTCCATTAGATTTTTCGTTCAGTTGTGTTTCGACCGCGCTTTGAATACAACGCCACGCAATGACAAAGCGTTCAGTCCTATAAACTGCAAATAACTGCATGTTAAAAATGATGGAGTGTCGTATTTCAGGTAAGTACCATTTTAAATTAACATAAAAACCAACTTGACGTTTTTAATCATTTTGCTAAATGATTATTGAACTCTTGTTAGAACAACACTGATAACTGTTTCTTGCCTCCGCGCGTCCTTCATCGCCAATTTCGTGGCCGCAGACTTAGTTTACACAGCCTTTAAATTACTTTAGGTAAAACTTTTATCGTACTCGTTAGTAAAATCGGTTCGAACAAAAGAATAAAAGTGTGAAATTATTTAACGCATGTTTAAGACATCCATATATTGTAGTTTACAAGTTTTATACAATTTTTATAAGGGTGTAAACGAGAGGTAAGCACAAGTGATTAAAATGTGAATTTAATAGCAAAAACCAGTAAGCATGACATCAGTTATTAGAACCCCTGCATGATCTTTAGTACCTACAACACCTGTCCCCTAACAACTTCGGTTCTTGCACGTTCCGCTGGTCAACTTAAAAGTACATGTAATACTGTTGCTTATATTATGTTTATTATATTCTTTACACATGTCACGTCTTGAATAATGTAACATCCTGGTGTCATCATGAGAGATCATGACTATAACAATAACCATATGCCCTGACCATTGCAATGCAGTGCCGCTCAGGATTCTTGAAAAAAACCTAAAATATCCGAGTGGCACTACAATTGCGCTCGTCACCTTGAGACGTATAATATATAATATAAACACAATAATGCTTATATTACTGCTACACGGCAGATAAAGACACCATAATATTCAGTAGATTGTTTTAGCTATTATGATGATTATAAAAAAGGGGTTCTGAATAAATAAAAAATTATTTGCTTGTGGTACATAATTATTAAATAAGTATGAGTATAGTGTGTGTGAATGTGTGTGCAAGGGAGTAAATTTCTGAGTATGTGAGTAGTGTTCAGTCTATATGAGCGACATACAGTTACTTGACCTAGCGCTATATTTCACTGGGACACTACGATGGCGCAACGAGTCGCCTCTATGAACAAAATATATACTCTAGCTCTCTAACTCTAGCTCTATAGAGAGTTACACACCTGGTGTCTGATTGGTTGAGTAAACAAATTATGTGCTCCCTGATACTAAACTTGTTTTATTTGACCCTAGAGGTAACAGTAATATTATGATCTAAGTTGCTCTGTGGTGAAATGTCCTATCTTATCTTATATCTTTAAACGAGCAATTCTTGTATATATATATATATATATATATGTATAATCTGGTATGCAGGGGATTTCGGGGGTGATAAATCGATCTAGCTAGGTTTCAATTTAAAAAAAATGGTTTATCCATGTTTGAATGAGAAACAGCTACAATAACATTAGAATACAAAGGTAAATTTCGCCACTATATACAAGACTATTATAGCTCAGATGGGACATTGGGTGATCCGGAAAGCAGAAGACCCCGGTTCGAATCCAGATGTCCTATTAGTTTTTTTTTGTTCAAGTTTTGTACATTCTTAAAAATCCGAGCAAGGCTCGGTCGTCCGGATATTATATCTTTAAACGAGCAATTCTTGTATATATATAATCTGAATTTCGGAAACGGCTCCAACGATTTTTATAAAATTTAGTATACAGGGAATTTCGGGGCCGATAAATCGATCTAGCTAGGTTTCAATTCAAAAAAATGTAGTTGTATCCGTGTTTTAATGAGAAACAGCTACAATAACATTACAATACAAAGGTAAATTTCGCCACTATATACAAGACTATAATAGCTCAGATGGGACATTGGGTCCATCATCTTTTGTTCAAGTTTTGTACATTCTTAAAAATCCGAGGGAGGCTCGGTCGTCCGGATATTATAGGATAACATAAGTAGAAACATAAAAAAGCGCTTGAAGCTAAATGATATTTGTGAACAGAATCTGGCGGACCGCTGGACAACGTGTCGCGTGAGCTGGGCCAGGCGCAGCTGTCCGTGCAGCAATTGCAGCGGCTGCTGGACGCTATCGAGCAACAACAGCAAGCCCACCACGACACCGATGTACGTACACACTTTGTCGCGCAGCGTTACAATTTTCGGTCATTCACCTTAGGTAAGGTAGTGGCTGATTGGATTCTGCGTAACGCATATTATTAAATAACCTCTTTTACCTATTTTATTTTCTTACTAGCTGACCCGACAGACGTTGTTCTGTATATAATAAATAAAATAATGTTTTTATATGAATTTGTCAAGAATATATCATAACATCAAAAATTACTTCGGAAAATATGCGCCCTACTGTCGTAATGAAATTGTTTCACAGCAGAACTGTCAAACCGTGCGTCAATAAATTATCTAATGGAAATTATGTATGGACACATCAAGAGAAAAACAAATTTGTTGTTTTTATTTAATTTAGAAGCATTTTCCTATTTATTCACCTTTTAAACCTTCTCTGGACTTCCACAAATAATTCAAGACCAAAATTAGTCAAATCGGTCCAGCCGTTCTCGAGTTTTAGCGAGACTAACGAACAGCAATTCATTTTTATATATATAGACTAGTGGACCCAACAGACGTTGTCCTGTACACACGTCTTAAATGTGAAAAATCGGTCCATCCGTTAGGAGGAGTTCACTAACATACACATGAGCAGGAGAATTATATTATATGGACGGAATTAAGAATCTAAACCAATCTCAAATTCACTGAAACAAACAAAAAAATCATCAAAATCGGTCCAGCCGTTTAGGTGGTGGTTTAATTGTGAATCTAAACCATTCTCGAATCCACCTGAAGACACACGCCAATCTCAAATTCACTGGAACACACAAAAATATCATCAAAATCGGTCCAGCCGTTTAGGAGGTAGTTCAATTGTGAATCTAAACCATTCTCGAATCCACCTGAATACACACAGAAAGTTTCATTAGAATCGGTCCAGCCGTCTAGGAGGAGTTCAGTGACATACACACGCACAGAAGAATTATATATATATAAAGATTAGGTACGGCTTAAATTATGCTGAAACAAATAATCGATTGTATGACATTTTCTTACATGCAAACAATCGCAAAGCTACATACACGTACCTTTCCTTTTAATTTAAAGCATTACTAGTTAATTGAAATGGACGCTCTCAGTGACATTCGGTATTTGTTTCCGTGTATCGAAACAATTGAAGAATGTACTAGCGACATTCGCATTGTTATTGTAATTTTATGCTAGTGTTGCCTTACAACTGCTATGCCACTAAAAAAAAATGTGTAATTCTTAACCCCGCTCCTCTTACGTTGAGATATTCTGTTGCTTTGCTTCCGACTTTACTTAAATTAAGCTTATCTGAGTGTGATAAAACACGAACTTGACTTTTGCATTGGGCTGGCTCAGCTTAAGCTCAGCATAATTTAATAAGAAAGAATTTAATGAATTGAGGAATTTAACTCTCGTCTATTGGTTGTGGTTCAGTAGGCGTATGAGTTCCAACAGGCTTGGTAGCTGAAGTATGATACAAATGGTCTAGTTGACCAGCTAACGTCAGGGTGTCGAATTTGCGAGACGGAGTGCGTGCGCTTCTTAAAAATTAATTCTGATAAGTCTTCCCTTAGGCGCCTAAGGAAGTTAACTATCAATAATTATTGTTTGAATTCCAGATAAATAAAATAGCGGTTGTGGAAATTGATGTGTTGTAATGGCACTGTGAATTGTGGATCCCTGTGTTAGTAATTTGTTTTCTATAAAACATTTATTTATTATACTTATATTTTAGGGTAAGAGCGCTTTTGCACTACCAAATCCGATCCGCACCCGCGAAAACACGGTCCGAAGCAGTCGTAGAACTATTTCTATATTAAAAAGAGCGTAAAAAAAGAATGCTGGGAGAGTTTCTTGCGCCGCTTCTTCTCTCTCAGAGCGCCATTTTATTCCGAAGCGGTAGTAGTATCTAGTATATTAGAAACGACATCAAAAATAATTCTAAAGGAATCAATTTGGTCGTTGGTCGTTTACGCGTTAGATCCGTCTTCCGTCAACCGTTAGAAACAGTTCTACGACTACTTCGGACCGTGTTTTCATTGGTACGGATCGGATTCGGATCGGACGTTATGCGAAAGTGCCTGACGCGTCAGTGGTGAGAAGGTTAATGCCGTTGCTTCGGTAACATAGACTTAGAGAATATACTAGCCATAGACAAACAAAGTAAACCAGAGTCGATAATCTTTGAAACCAAAAAAAATAATAGTATGAAACCTATTGGAAATCGAGGCGAGAATATAACAAAAATGAAAGGAAAAATAAATTACGGGCGATCTGATGTCAGGAAGATGTTGAGTTTGAGGTTATGTCAAAAATTGTAAAAACAAAAGTTGTAGATCTTTTAATTACCTTGAACTTCGCCATTTGACTTTTTTCCATGTTGCAGTTTTGCGAAATCAGTTTTTCGGAAATCGAGATAAACCGTTTTTTACCTTTTCCAAAACCACACCGCCTTTTTCCACTTCCCGACCTCAGATCTCCCTTAAATTATTTTTCCTTTCATTTATTTATTTATTTAAAACATCACAAAATCCACAGAACTTAAATTAGGTTATAATAATACTATTTTGTAGGACTTACATCTAATAACGGATTTACAATATTTATATTCATTTTTGTTACATTCACTCAATCCCACTCATTGGGCTTATGTAGCGACATAATGATGTGCGAAACACCAATTAGTAGTCGATATCGATAAGATTTAATACATTTTGTGGGTTTAAGGTTAAATATTCTGATACTAAATAACACAATAAAATAAATTAAATATCATCTCTGCATTTATAAATGTTTCAGTGTATTACAAAATATTTTCTTAATCTGAGTCATCTGTGACTCAGGTATCGATAAGATGCAAAGCGATGCACATCCCTATTGTTATTGGCATTAATGGCCCGACCATTTACTTGAAAACGCGGTCACTATTGTATACAACTCGTTTCATACTTATTTATTATTAATAAATTTGTAGCCATTAAATTAAAGATTAAGCGCTGTAAAAAATTTCATTTTTTGCCTCTCCAAGAAAGGCGACGTGTTGCAGACATTACTTATATACTAAATATAGCAAACGGTAGAGTTAACTGTGCAGAACTGCTAGAGCAGATTGGCTTACCACTGTCAGCTCCCAAAGGCGGGGCAACCTACTTGAAATACAATCAGCAAAATGTAATTATAGACAGAACAGTTTTCTTATAAGAGCATGCAAACTTATTGATCTTGACTTATTCAAGACGACACCATTTCAATTTAGACATCAAGTAAATAAAAACTTTTTTTTATATAAAGCAAGGTAGGTTATCTAATATTATATTTAATGTAGGTAAACGACTATACACAATAAATTGTTATTATTTGTGAAAACTTGTAAATAGCTATATAATAGATTAATTTTTAATATGTATCTAGCTGTAAGTTTTCTAAAGTTGTAAAATAAAATAAAATAAATTAATATTAATTAAATAAAAAAATATTTTATAAATGTGTTTTCTTTTGTAATACAGGTGTCAATAGAGGGCGCTTCACCGAACGTAAAGAAAGACAGACGAAAATTCGGTTTGCGTAAAAAGAAATCCAGTAACAAATGTACTTCCGTTGATCTTCAACCGCCGCATATAGATCTTTCTAATTCACATATGGTAAGTATTTGGTATTTGTTGGCACGATGAATAAATTAATTATATTGGCGTAAGGTAGGAATATGTGATATTATGCATTATATACTGAATTTTTCACTTATCGCTTCTAAAGAGCAGACAAAAAGAATTGTATCTTTTAGAAATAGGAATTATTTAAGTTTACAAAAAAAAAATATGTTTATATGTTGTACAGATAATATTATTATTAATTAAGTGAATTTGCTAGGTACTGTCATAATCATAATGTTAACACCAGGAACAAACATAAACTTGTAATGCCTTTTACTCGGCTAAGTCGAGTTAAGTCTTTTGTGAGTGATGTATATGCCAGCCTAGCGAAACTCAAATTGAAGAAAAAGCGGTTCAATCGATTGTACGATACATTGACAGATGACGGCTATAATCTGGTAAAAAACGGAGATAGCCGAAATCCAATACGTTTTAAGCAACTGTTCGGTTTCAAACTTAGCCGGATTATACTTCGTCGCCAATCGCTATACTGTAATTACTACTATTTCAAACATATGTCAAATCACTGCACGTTTCATTCTATTAAATAATAAGTTTTATTGTACGATATTACATTGCAACCATATTTTTATGAAAAAAAAAAGAAGCCCGCTCAGTTTCTTGCGCCCGTTCTTCTCAGGTCTGAGGCATACTTTTCCGAATGGGTGGTAGTTTCTGACTTTCAATAAGTGATATTATGAAAATATTTGAATTTGAATAAAAAATAAGTCAAATATAGGATTATGATGTATTGGATTTTAGATGCTAATTAATCTGATGCCTCTCAATATATTCCGGATAATGTTATGAATGTGCGTAGGCACATACGCGAATTTTCTAGAAACTGATAAATAATGTTAACTTGTCATGCCTACTATTCGGTTAAGTCGAGTTAGTAGGTAAGTCTATGTGTTTAAAACATACCCCAGAATGTGTACCTACAAAACAAATATGTTACTAAATTCAAAATAATTGTGGTATAACTGACATAAATGACATTCTTAATTATACCACACACGGGAATGGAGCGATCGATAGATGTTTGAATATTAAGTTTTATTCTGGCGCTGTAGTAGTGTGTGTGGTCGGCGATGCATTCTTAGTTTTTTTTTCATGAAAATAAGGGACGAGTCGAGCAGGACGTTCAGCCGATTATAATTGATACGATAGTATATTAGACATCAAAAAGAATTCTAAAGGAAAAAAAAATCCTTTTATGCCTTTGTATTTACGCCCTGCCCAATGCAGTGCCGCTCAAGATTATGGAAAAATACAAAAATTCTGAGCGGCACTACAACTGCGCTCGTCACCTTGAGACATAAGATGTCAAGTCTCATTTGCCCAGTAATTTCACTAGCTACGGCGCCCTTCAGACCGAAACACAGTAATGCTTACACATTACTGCTTCATGGCAGAAATAGTCTCCGTTTTGGTACCCATAACCTAGCCGGCATCCGGTGCAAAAGAGCATCCCACTGGTGAGCAGTGTGGTTTATAAACTAAACGAACAATGCCTTTATCTATCTTATATAACTGTCTTCAACTAATTGTAATTTATCTGTTTTGTGTTTAGAATAATAATGCGGTTTTCTTAAGGACGTAAAATTAATTTAACAGGCGTCTTCATTGCATACAAATTTATGTTATTTAATATTAATTTTCAATTTCAGGCTCTCTCAACACTTACTGCTCCCCCGTCTCCTGGTGGCTGTGCATCGTCAGTTCCTAATTCCGCTGCGTCCTTACCTATAGGTAAATATCCACGATAAGCTAATTAGTTCTAATGTCTGTTTTGAGGGTAGGTGAAAAAACGAACAGTGACGTAAGAATTATATTTTCGTCTACGGCAACGAACGTACGTTTCTGTATCGCTTATAGTTTTAATAAATTGTGTGGTACGAAGTGAGGTCAGATGAGGTCATTCAGTTGTATTAAACCTGTTTTCCGATTACTTATAAGTTACATGGTAAAGGTAATAAGAACCATGTAAGTATGAAAAAGTGTCCGTAAAAATGCGTCCAATTCGGGTGGCGCTGCGGTAGACTACGATAAACACTTCAGTAGCTTCCAGTACCTACCAGATTGACTGGCTTTCGAATATTTACAATATGAACATAGCTGTTGTAAATGGAGTGAAGTTTGCTGATTTCAACATGAATTGTAAAAAAACGCGTTAATTAATAATCTAATATATAAAATTCTCATGTCGCGGTGTTTGTAGTTAAATTCCTTCGAAACGGCTTAACCGATTCTCATGAAATTTATGTGCATATTGGGTAGGTCTGAGAATCGAACAACATCCATTTTTCATCCCCCTAAATGTTAAGGGTGGTTTTTAGAATCACACGATTTTATTTTTTTATTTTTTTTGACTTTTTTTTAAAATTTGTTTGATTATGAGTCAGCATTAAAAAATACATACAACTTAAAATTTTCACCCATCTATGATCAACAGTTACTTTTGTATCGCGATTTTAATATCGGCAATACAACGTTTGCTGGGTCAGCTAGTAATAATGTATAAATATGAATATGCTTTGATCATATATTTGTTTGAAAAGTTCGCCAAAACGAACCGGAAATTGTTCGGTCCTTGATTATTTCTCTATGTGATTTTAATTACGTTTGGCGTTTTATTATTCTTTCCTTACATAATTAAAAGGTCCAGATAGAGTCTCTTTCTGCTAGACAACGGATATAAACAGGCTAGGAATATTAGTTTAATATGCGTGACAAACTACGTCTTACACTCGCGATTTGTGTTAGTGTGC
>CATIXQ010000012.1:14765395-14937858 GCA_949711755.1 Leptidea juvernica | reverse complement strand
AAGTTTTAAATTTGGAATAACTTTACTTCGCGTTTATTAATAACACAGGAAAGCTATATTTTCTCTTTTAATTACTAAGTAGAATGAAACTAACCCTTATGTAACATGATATAGAGTTTACTTTTGCACTATCTTTTCATGTACTTTTCTATTTGCCTTCCAGTGTTTCTTTCGTCGTTTCTGGCGTCTACTTTAGTTCGTAAGATTTATTTTTTATTGCCTCTTTTTTTTTTTTCATCTTTTACCATCATTTATTGGCGCCAAAGCGTATGCCAAATTAGACAGTTTGGTAGTATCATGTCATATGTTGCCGGGCACAATTAAATAATCATAATTTGGGGTTTTCTGATACTTGTGTTGTATTTAAAATTAGACTTCATGTCGTGTGATATAAAGTTTAATTTGCAGTTTTATGACAGTGCAAATTTCATAGGTATCTAGAGAGAAACTTTCATTCATTTTCTTTGTTTTAAATTTGTTTTGCTCTGACACAATTTTATTAGTCTTTCTTATATTCAAATATTTTTAACTAATATTAGATATCTCTTTATAACATCTATTGAATTGAAATTTTAACACGAGGCGACGGGATATGTCTCATTTCTGAACGCCAGCGATCCTGTGATTCCTCTGGTATTGCAGGAGTAGACGGCGGTGGTCACTTGACATCAGATGACGCGTAGGCTCGTTTGTCCTCCTCTTCCATACAAAAAGTTGGGCGCAATTGTTTTTACGATATATAATAAATTCTTTTCACGAGATATCTCTTTAACTAAGCATACTTATGTTTACGGCTTATATTTTGCGGAACTCCCTTTTAAAACCGTGAATCCTAGCCGGACCTTAGTACAATTGATATAAGACTCACGATTCATTCTGACTTATAGAAGATTCGTCATAAAAGTGTAAGATAAAATCTAACAAAACAATTTTTTTTTACGTTTGTCGAATGAACAATATTATTATTATAAAGAAGATATTGAATATAACCAATTATTATACCGAATTATTTATTTAAGTAACGTATATTTATAAATATTCATTAAATTATTCTGATACATTTAGAACGATATTATTTTCTTACAGCTTTTATTGAAATTTATTTATTTCTTGTTCATTGATTGGTATTGGGTTTACTAGATAGGTCTACAGTTACAAGAGGCTTATGGTAGCAGAAGTTATATATAAATAATTTAGTTGACGAACAAACGTCAGGGTGCCGAATATGGAAGTTGGTGCGCGAGCGCATCGTAAATTCACTCTGATACGAAAAACGAAATAGAAGCATTAGATGTAGCCTTTTCGAAAAGATTTACATGTGATCTTTTCTAAAATGAGATAATAAGTATTTTAATTTAGTAAGACTTAAGTTTTTTAAGAATACATTACTTCATAAAAAAAAAGACGTATATAATTTGGTAACAGAGCTTATGACCGAGTTAGGTTGGATTTAAAAATCATCTTGGCGTGTTAGTCGGTAACAATTCCCCGCGACCCATCAGATAATAATAATAAACTAAAATTATTTATTATGTTGGTTATTTTCGTTTAAGTTTTCTAATAATAATTATTACACAAATTTTATTTTCGATTTAAGTACTAGTAGTAGTAAGTACTAGTAGTTATTGTATACATACTATATTACCCCATTGACCATGAAACAATCTCTGGCTTATCTTAGATAACAGATAATCTCATCTCCAGCAAAATACAAACATTTATCTTGTCTCAAAATAATAAGGTTCAATTTCAAGCGGCAAATTATACCCTAAATCACAATACATAGCATGCGATGACTGATTCTGCTAAGATTAAGTTTTGAGCCATAGACTCATTTATTTTTAGACGGAGCAATCTAGTAAGCAAGAGTTTTTTTTTTCAATTCTTATAGTTGCGGCTTAAGATTTCTTTATTCGCGGATATAATCGATACATCGGTACATACATAATAATCAAAAGGATTCCAATAGGTATCCAACTCAACAACCTTTACAAAAGCGTCGTCAAATGGACGAATAAAAAAATAAAATAGACCTTATGACAACCAATTGAAGGATCTTTTAAAAACTGCCAAGCAAGAAAAAATTAAAAAAATTTTAACCATTTCCAAAGCGAATTATTCAATAAGGTGAATAATTTCAATGAAATAGATTTTATTTTATATACATAGTTGTTTGTTTTTTTCTCACCTAGGAACGTTAAATCCATTATTTACCATTCCATATACACGGATTCTGTATTCGCGCCATATTTTCGGAATATACATCCCGCGAATAAATAGCTTTCACTGTACGTTGGTAGCTACACTTTTACTTGATAATTTCTAAGTCGTATCGGTACGAGAATACTATAAACAACTATGCGAGGTAAAAAGTTTTTTGCGAAATGCGTAATTTTAAAATTAATTAAATTTTCTACATTTATGCACTCATAATTTACGGAAAAATGGTAGGAATTTATTGTTATATTCATATTGTCACGACTGATATAAAAATAACAAATATTTATCTCATATCAAGTAGTTCTTACCAACGTGACGTCACTAGCATGAACACACTCCGTCTATATTTATATAGTTTTTTATTATGAGAATATCCTCCGAGATCAGTGCGTCAGTTGTGTACCTTTATTTCCGTTATAATAGAGAACTATTTGCTTTAATTATGTCTAGTGATAGTGGTGGTATACTTGTGCCAATTGGGAGGAGAATATGTCTGTATGTAAAGGAGATGTTAAGGGAAATAGAGGAACAAATGTGTGAGTTTTATGAAATGTTTTTTTTTTGGTTAGAATTTTATAGACGTAATGTAGAAAATAGTAGTAGATTATACAAATTTAATTAATACCAATATTTATGGACGGTGCAAGACAACCGCGCCTCTCCCGTCCGAGCACTCTTACTAACTGAGCCAACCGTCCGAGTGACGCATCGATCGCAAATCTTTGTATGTCTTCTTCAACTCTCAATAGATCTAGATTATACATAGAAATGCCTAAATATTAAATTAATACCTATTAGATTTTTGTGCAATCATCGACAGAATAGCCCATCGCCTTCAGTCATACGTTGCGATAATCATCCGACTAATGAACATTCACTACCCTGCGCTGCTCACCTCGGCTGGTTGACTGAATTGTTTGCATTGCGAATATAAAAGTATTTGGAGTCCACTGGGCTATAGGGAAGGTGTAATAGATAGTGGGTGAAGCGTATTATTACGACAGCTAAAGTAGTAGTTTCTTTATATGGTGGTTTGCTATATTATATTTACTGATCATAATAAAATACCTATTGTTGCTCACGTATAGAAGAAAATAGAAATAAACATGTCGTACCTTATAGGTGTACTAAAAATTAATATATTTGTAGAACATTGTAGTTATTAACGTATCAATAACTATTACGCCAGTACACGATATATAAATAAAGAATTTGTCGGGCGCTCTTCCTTCTGACTCTCAAAAGCCTCGCCTAGTATCGGAATCCTGGGTCACAAAATCTCAAGCGATTGCCAATTCCGTGGTCATTTGGAAGGCAAAGCCAAACTGGCTTCGAAGAGGTTGGGCGTCAATAATAGATCACGGGAATATTTCCACATTCTAGCGCTCTAGCGTGCGAAGGTAGGTGAACTTCACACGACACGCCACAAATTAGGATATCATCTCTACCATCTGGATTTTTTTCTTATTGAAAATAAGGGACAGGCCGAGGAGGACGTTCAGCTGATAGTAATTGATACGCCCTGCCCTTTACAATGCAGTGCCGCTCAGGATTCTTGAAACACTCCAAAAATTCTGAATGGCACTACAACTGCGCTCGTCACCTTGAGACATAAGATGTTAAGTCTCATTTACCCAGTAATTTCACTAGCTACGGCGCCCTTCAGACCGAAACACAGTAATGTTTAGATATTACTGATTCACGGCAGAATAAGCGCTGTTGTTGTACTCATAATCTAGCTGGTATCCTGTGCAAAGGAGCCTCCCACTGGTGAATGTGTGGCGTGTTACAAGGAAATTTCTTCCAACTGCGAGCAGGATGTGGAATGGGCTTCCTTGTGCGGTATTTCCAGGACTATATTAAGTCATGGGTACCTTCAAAAAAAGCGCGTACACTTATTTAAAGGCAACGCTCTTGTGATTACTCTGGTATTGCAGGAGAATGTGGGCAGCGGTGTTCACTTAACATCAGGTGATCACTTAACACCCGTACGCTCGTTTGTCCTCTCTTCCATTATAAAAATTTCAACGTGCAAGGCTCAGACTGTATGGTGGATGAGTCATCAGTTTTAAATTTGAGACCGTCAATAACTCTTTACCTTATCGGAATGTAAGGACTCCATTGTCGTCATGAAGGACGTCGATAAATAATGGCGCGTATATTTTTCCCGAGTTAAATTCATTACACTGCCGCCACACTATTTTTAAAACGATGCCACAATGTACAAACAAATGACAATCATACAAACTAAAATGCAACCCACTCTCGGAGTGTTCTAGTGTCAAATATTTTATGACAATAAGGGACGAGACGAGTAGGACGTTCAGCTGATGGTAATTGATACACCCTGCCAATTACAATACAGTGCCGCTCAGGATTCTTGAAAATCCCATTTTTTAAATAAAAATATTTCAAATGCCAAATAGAGACTTTAACTTTCAACTTTGGTTCGGTCGTCCTAACTTATAAATTGTTTATCTTGTTTTACTAGGCAAATGAAACTTAACATCTTATGTCTCAAGGTACCCAGCGCAATTGTATAGCCGCTCAGAAATTATGAGTTTGCTGCATTGTAATTGGCAGGGCGTTTCAATTACCATCCAGCTGAACGTCCTGCTCGTCTCGTCCCTTATTTTAATCAAAAACTCTGTCAGTAGTCTTTTTCATGTTTATGTTTTAGTATGTTTCATGTTATGAGTGTAATTTCCGTGCTTAAATGCAATCAATCTTTACGATTCTGATTCAAAGGAATGATGTAATTTTAGCGTGTGCTGCCACTCGGCCACAATCCTTGCCTGGAGCTGAAGCCCTGAATGCTGCACCAGCCAGCCTATGCAGCTTGACTCCGGACCATCATTTGCGGGAGGACTTCACCGTGCTTGCCAAAGATCTGGTTACCAGCTTGAAGAGTATCGTCGCCACTTTAGTGAGTATTCCGCCACAGATATTTATCGAAATATTTAATGACCTTCCTTGGGCGATGTATCCTTCATTAATGCATGCAAACGGTAGGGTCCATCCATAAATCACTTCACACAATAAGGGGGGAGGGAGTTGGTCGTAGAAGTGTGACAAGGAGCGGGGAGGGGTCCCAAATTTTCTGTCACGAAATAAAAAAAAATAAATGTAGACATAGTAGAAGTGAAACTTAACGGACAAAGTTTAAAAAAATATTTCAAAGTTACCCGTCAATATTAAAAAAAAGATATTTCAAAGAAAAATATATGGAAATAATATTTCAACAAAAATTTATTTCCAAAAAAAGTAATTTAATAGATTTTTGTTTAAAAAATTTCAAACAAACATATTTAAATTTTTTATTTAATATTTAAAAAATATATGTATACTTGAAATCAAAAGAATAAATAACGCAACAGTGCTTTCACACCCCCTCCATGGTGGCGTTAAACGTTAAACGCCACTTCGTTGGAAGTCGCATTAGAAGTTTCACTTCAAAAAATAATTTCGGAACACTTGCTTTTAATATCATAAATTTCCAATGTAAAATTACAAAATATGTGACAACACTATGTATGTTTGAGGGGGGATCTCACAAATGTGACCAGCTGTGACAAGGACGGGGGAGGGGTTAAAAATCATAAATTTCGTGTGATGTAATTTATGGATGGCCCCACTTAAAGGCTGCAACGCTCAAGTGATTCCTCCGGTGTTATAAGAGAGTATGAGTGGCGATGATCATTGATCAGGTAACCCTCATGCACGCTTATCCCCTTATTCCATACAAAAAGGGTACATCTGGTGTTTTTACGAGAGGGTTAAGTCGAGATCATGAAAAACATATGTAGATTTACAAGAGTCGCTATTTGAATACCTATATTGATATAGTAGATAATATATAGGATAATGATGCATGGTTATTGTCTGTCTCTGCGCAGTCCACGTTAAATTGTATAATATAATTAGGAAAATATGATAAAAAGGGTTTTTAAGCTTCTAAGAAATAAATTTCAAACAACACAAAGACTAATATTCTAATAGAAATCGGGCAGAGTAACGTCCTAACTAGTCAACGGTTGCAGAGAAAATGTGTCGACGCTAGGGAGACGTCGCCTTTTATAGACGTCTTCACCCTGTCCACCTGTCACTGTCAACACAATTTAAATAATTACTCACACCAAACAATCAATACGAAAACGGACAGAGTTTCGGTGAGATGTTCACATTAAAACACCCAATGTTCTAATAACCATTACATCACCCAAAATAGTGTTGTAATGTTGTACTGAATTTCATAACAACACTCCTATGTTTTTTTTTTGTCCCTTCATGCGCAAAGAGTTTCAACATACAGCCACATTCTTATTGCTCGATGCGTGGTATCTGTATGAATTTCAAAAAAAAAACATTTTCGTTTACGCGCGCTCCACACTCCCAGAACGTCGCTAAAAAAAGTAGGTTATTCGAATCCCCGCCATTTTTCTTCGATATTTTTATTGTTTTGTTTACAAAAAATGAGCGATTCATTTTAAACGCTGGAAAAGAACATTATATTCGAGTGAATTTTAATTATTGCACTATACAAAATGTAAATTACTACTAAAATAAATAATTGTTTCATTAATACTTATTTTATTTGTATATAATCAGTAACGAATGATATTAGGTTACTACTAGGACTGGTGTTTTAATGTTAGCAGTAAGCTAACTGTTCCAGAATCTTTTAGAGGATTCATATTCTGGGTGTAGATAAAGTCTTGTATGCAACTGTTGATAATTAGGTATTAAAACACTCATGTGATACTATTATCACACGAGGCGAAGCCGAGTCCATCGATCCACAATCCACATTCGTGTTTTAATACCCCTTATTACACAACAGTTGCATAAATAACTATTAAAAGATGGGCTGGGAGTTTCTTATCAGTGATTCTCCCCGTGTCAGAGCACCTTTACGAATGGATGTATCTTCGTGGCGTGTTGCAATATGTTATGTTATCACTCCTTATGGTATATTATCCGTACATGTATCCGTTCAGTATCGGGTATGGTAGGGTTACACACTTTGCAAACAAGGAGAACCAGAGCCAGTCTGGTTCACTATTACCTTTTACTCAAAGTTGATAACCCTGTTACCCTCTGCAGATGTGCATTAGAGGTTAGGGCGCCGGATAGGGCTGTCTGTTTGTGCAGGCGTCAGCCCTTTTTCCACCTAGCATCAACGCGGATAATTTTTTCGAAAAATGCGCCAACCCTGCGCGCACCTTGCTTAGCGGCCTTATTGCTCAGCACCAAGAATTAGATGTTTTTAGTGTTAGTTTATATGAATTTCATAAACTTTGTATATGCAACCTTTGACTCGGTGTGCGATTTGGCGTTGCTGTAAGCATTCCGAGGATATTATTATTAAATCATTAAATGGTAAATAAATATATTTCTATTACTATTGTAGGTTTGCGAGCGAGGTCGTCTTCGCGCGGCCATGGAGTCACCGGAAGGTGTGCGCGGGTCGGGGGGTTCGGGGTTGGTGGCCGCACTCAGGACCAACCTGTCCACTGCACTGCACCAAAATTCCGGTGAGTAAACACGAAAACAAATAATCTTCACTCATCATCATCATCAGCCTGATGACGTCCACTGCTGGACAAAGGCCTCCCCCAAAGATTTCACGACGATGGATCCTGCGCTGCCCTCATCCAATAATCTTCACTCATGAGACTTAATTAATCACTTTTTAATCTTAATTATTCTTGTACCTGGGGCACAATATAGTAATAGAACAGTACATTAACTTCATACTAGGGCGCCCGAATCGACGCACACACACACACACACACACAGTGGCGTGCATTCCGTATAGGTAAATAAGCAATACCTACCTTAATAAGAACCTTAGTTCCGTTATTCTGTTAACAAATTTCTACTATTTCTATTTCTACCCATGAAAACCCACCCAGTAAGTTCTATCTTACGCCAAATAATAAATAGTATAAAAACCTTTAGTTACATAAGACTGCCTATACCAACCCACTCAGTTACCCTACTTATGTTAGTGAGTTATATTACCACAGAAAAAGGTAGGCTAGATAAATATTTGCTAGCGTTTGAGTTTTATGTTCTATGACGTCATAGTTCATTAAAACTGTATAAGCTAGAATAATTACATATTATAGTTAATAACGCTATTTATATAAAAAATAATAAAATAAAACTTAAATAATCTAAGAAAATCATAGTTCATTGATAAAACTCGTTCTGACCAACTTCCCTTTTAAAATATCTGAATTTCGATGTACACGGGCCTGCAAAAGTAAGTATCACACTTTTTAAATTAATTTTTTTTCTTAACTATAGAAGGTAGAGATTTTAGATTAAAAACGTTTTGTTGCATATTTTATAGGCTTTAATTCTTAGAAACTAAATTATACATTAGTAACATTTTTAACTTAAAAAAGATAAAACAATGAAAATAGAAAATTATAGTTTAGTGTAAAAAAATCAACTAAAATGTATTACATTTTATTTAATTTTTAATAACTGGTATTGCCTCCTCGAGCTCTGATTACAGCTTCGAGCCGGTTTGGCATACTGAACACTTGGTTTCGGAGCCGATGTTGGGGAATATTCTCCCATTCTTCTACCAGGGTCTGCTTTAGTGCCCTGAGGGTAGAGGTGGTGGTCTGCGATTTCTGACTAGCCTCCCAAGCTCATCCCAGGCGTGTTCAATCGGGTTGAGATCAGGACTTCTTGATGGCCAAGCCATCACGCTGATACCGACTTCCTGTATATAGTCTTGTACGATATGAGCCGTGTGTGGCCGGGCATTATCATGCATCAGCATCGATCCATCATCCATATTTGCCAAATACGGCCCCGCGTACTCATTGAGAATCTCTTGAGCATATCTTTGCCTAGTGAGGGTGCCATTTTCTACGGCTACTAGCTCTGTGCGACCTTCTGAAGATATGCCAGCCCATTCATGTACACTGCCTCCACCGTATTGGACTCTTTCTGAGATTTAGGCTTGAAGGTATCGCTCACCAGGTCGCCTGTAAACACTTCGCCTTCCATCAGAAGTGTAAAGGGAGAGTCGAGACTCATCTGCAAACAAAATTATTGACCATTCTTCTTCATCCCACTGCATGTGTTCACGGGCGTATCGCAGTCTCGCTGCTGTCTCTCGAGTTTTGGGCCACTCGCTGGTCTTTGGGGTTTCAAATTTGCTTCAGCAAGTCTTCTTCTCACTGTACTGTCACTAATGTAGTCCCTTCGGGTCTGAAGTAGCTGTTGCTGGACTTCAACTGCATTTTGCCGGCGATTTCTTAACACAGTGGAAATAATATAACGACCTTCTCGGGCACTGGTACACCTGGGTCTGCCATTACAAGGTCTCCTCAGATGGTGTCCAGTCTCTTCGTACCTTCGCTTTACCTTCTGGACCGTTCGTACCGTCACACCCACCATTCTTGCAGTGCGACGCATACTGATTCCTAGTTCCAGAATAGCCATGATCCTAGCACATTCAAACAACTTCAACTGAAAGAGGCATGTTAAATAAATGTTATGTGCTTTTTAGCATAAATTTTAATAAACAAGACCCATTGATCTTGAAAAAAATTTAAAACAGAAAGAAAAATGTGAATGGTAAAATTGTAATTCGGAAACGTCCACTTTGAAAAAGGAATGGTTTTGTTTTTGAAGTTTTTTTTCAGCCAATTCTTAAAAGAAGGTTACCGACTATAAAGTTTTTATGTACAAAATTAAATTCTCTTTGGAGTCCTTTTTATTTCGAAAGTATATCTTGTGAACTTAAAACGTTATCCCAATTTTAAAAGTGTGATACTTACTTTTGAAGGCCAGTGTATATTTTGCAATTATTAAAAAAATAAGCTTATAAATTATTGATGTAGGATTAATAATAAAGTAATAAAGTCTATAAAAAGAAATTTTATTTATATTTATTTTATATTATGTATTTTACCCATATAGCCCAGTGGTTAGTGACCTTATCTACTGCGCTAGAAGTCCCGGGTTCGAATCCCGGTAGATGCAAACTTTTAGATGCTGAAAATGTTTGTTTCCGAGTCATGAATTATTATATTATGTATTTATGTATGAGTGAAAGTATATTGTATTAAATATATCGTTGTCTTGTACAGGCTATGCCTAGTTTGGGGCAAGATAATTTGTGTCACAGTGTTTCAATATTATATTATTATTTAAATTATAATATTCACGTGCCGATCACCTCTTAGTAAGTGATCACCGCGACCAACATTATTTTGCAACGACTTACCAATCACGCTTACGTACGCGCTTCTTTTAATGTACCCATCTGGTATCATCTTGGAAAGGCTGCGCAATAATTAATAATAATTTAAGCTAAGCTTAAAATAAACCTACAGTTGAATATTATTTACATAAATACCTGTGGGAGACTCCTTATTGTCTGCCGTGAAGCAGTAGTGTGTATACATTATTGTGTTTCGGTCTGAAGGGCGCCGTAGTGAGTAAAATTACTGGGCAAATGAGACTTACCATCTTATGTCTCAAGGTGACGAGCGCTGAAGAATTCTCTGCGGCACTGCATTTTTATGGGCAGGGCGTATCCATCAACTGAACGTCCTGCTCGTCTCGTCCCTTGTTGAATATCTGTATCGTGGCGTACCCGCGTCAAAGTGTTTGTTTAATGACGTGTGAAGTGTATCGTACAGAGCTACGGTCCCGGCTGTCACGGATACACGACGCGTCCGACCTGGCCGAGATATCATCCATGGGAGCCAACTCTGACGTAAGTCACATACTAAATCTCCTTAAGTATATGCATGCGCTCATTTCTATGGGCATGGGCAAAAAAGACTAGACTCACAATCATGCTCAAAAATTGTCTGAAGCAAAACTCTGCCTATTAGGCTCTGACTATTAGGCTGAGTTTTCGTTCAGTTGTGTTTCGACCACGCTTTGAATACAAAGCCGCGCAATGACAAAGTGTTCAGTGAAAAAACAATTAACATATATACAACTGATTCTTCTACAACTCAATAATCAGTATAATTCAGTTACAAATATTGTTATTTTTTTGGAATCGGTGTCCTCTCGCCTCGTAACGATGTACGCGCGACACAAGCACATCTCACCTATAACTATGTGTGTAGCTACAGACCTGCCTTGGCTTTCACCCAAAAAAATAAGTCGAATTGTGAACGGAAGAGTGAATGGTTTCGTATTTCAGGTTAGTGCCCCTTTAAATTAACAAAAATGTGCAATTGACTTGACTTTTTAATCATTTTGCTAAATAATTACATTTCAATTGCTAAAACGAAATGTTCTTGCGTCGTGTTCGCGCCCGTCTGAGCGTGTACAAATAGACTTTGAATATTACTGCCACAAAATAAGTTGTTAATTTTGAATGAAGATTTTGATGTTATCTGTATAAACTAGTTGTTTATTGAACGTTAATGCATGCGCCAGAACGCCGCCATTTTGTGAGCATAACATGTTGTTCAGTATCACGTCCCTTAAGTTGGTGTTAATGCGTGCATTTGATTAGAAAAATATAATGTTTGATTATGAGTTATTAATTAAGTGCAAAAGGAAATGTATTTTTACAGAACAATATTGTATAATTTATAAAAAAGAAAGCTGGGAGAGTTTCATCTCTCTCAGAGCGCTTTTTTTTTCCGAAGCGGTGGTAGTGTTTGAACTGACATCAAAAAGAATTGTAAAAGAATGAATTTTGAGAAAATAAATGCCTTTTAATTTAGTGCGATAGGAAATGTATTTTTAGGTTTGTTGGGAATGTTCTATTTAACTCGTCAGTAATGTTAAGCCAGGCAGCGATGACGCGTGCACTTCGTATAATTAATGAAATAGCTTCACAGAGGGATCTGTTTTGTTGCACTAAGGGTGAATTCACGAGAGAAGAATTTAGAGAAATTATCATATTTTGGATTCATCGACCTTTAGAGTTTGAATTTATTGTTTGTGTAAGGATGCTTTGTGAACATGATGGTCGTGATTACTGTCTAATTAGTAAACGCATCCAACAAGTATAATGATTTATAACAATAATAGTTCGACCTGGCATCATAGTAGAGCATCATCGTCTCATACCACTAAATAAAAGGTATTTATTTTCTCAAAATTGATTCTTCTTTTTGATGTCATTTCTAATATACTAGACACTACTACCGCTTCGGAAACAAATTGCGCTCTGAGAGAGAAGAAGCGGCGCAAGAAACTCTCCCAGCATTATTTTTTTGTTTGTGGTGTTTTTAATATATACAATATTGTACTGTCATTGCTATTGCTATAAAATAAATAGGTAAACGTTTCAGAATCCTCAGTTCAAGCACTCTCTTAGCTACAGCTCGTCCTGTGTCTCCGCCTCCGAGTTCTTCGATGCGGAGGAACACGACGAGGATGACCTGAAGCCCACTACCATCATCGCCAACGAGGTATATCAATCAATAAGCTGTTGAAACAAGTATAATAATATATTACAAGTTAAAGAATGAAATTGCCGATTTATACTGAAAAGTTTAATTTTTATTTGTTCAATTTAACATATTTATTTAATCAAAATAATCACGATTATTATCTATACATTGCTGCAATCTAATAAAAAAATAGTAAGGTCATTTATACCTTTGCAATAGTAATAATAATATTTTTTATGGAAAAGGAGGACAATCGAGCGTACGGGTCACCTGTTGCTAAGTGATCACCGCCGCCCACAATCTCTTGCAACACCAGAGGAATCACAGGAGCGTTGCTGGCCTTTAAGGAAGGTGTACGCGCTTTTTTTGAAGGTATCCATGTCGTATCGTCCCGGAAACACCGCACAAGGAAGTTCATTCCACAGCTTTGTAGTACGTGGAAGAAAGCTCCTTGAAAACCGCATTGTGGAGGACCGCCACACATCCAGATGGTGAGGATGATATCGTAACTTGTGGCGTGTCGTGCGAAGGTGGAATTCGGCGGCAGGAATCAGGTTGAACAGCTCTTCGGAACACTCCCCGTGATAAATGCGGTAGAAGACACACAATGAAGCGACGTCTCTACGCAACGCCAAGTGATCCAGCCGGTAACAGAGCACTGGGTCCCCGAACTGTGCTGATCTAGATTCGACAAACTGTGTGAAAGTATTTTGTACTGCCTCATAAGAAGAAAATTTTTATCACGAAGAAATTTGTCCAATTCACGAAAAAAATGGTAGTCTTTTGGAGCAAGGTCTGGTGAATACGGAGGGTGAGGTTTATAATTGCAGTTCCCATAGAGTTAAAAAGTTTCTCGTGCTGTATGAGGTCTCGCGTTATCATTGAGTGATAATGGTGAAGATCGATTCATGAGTCGGGGCTGTTTCACTGTTAGTTTTGCTATGTACCAGTTAATAAAATAATGAGTTTCCAGTCAGGAGTGATAGAGCTGGACGGTGACTCTACTTCGGAGGCGGGGTCCCTCAGCAGCGAGGATGGGTCAGCTAGCTCCGATAACAGCGAAGCACCAAGTACGTTGACTATGTACTTTAATCTTTAGGCCCATAAGTTTAATTATACAAATGATTTAAGTTTTATTTAGTGTTAATTCCGCCAATATTTGTTTTTAAAACAATTCGACACGTGTTTTGCCTCTACACGAGGCATCCTCAGGACATGTTGTCTCGCCAAAATCTGGCACGAGACTCGCGTTGAGCGCTCGCGCCTGAGCGCGGATGCCTCGTGTAGAGACGAAACATGTGTCGAATTGTTTTAAAAACAAATATTGGCGGAATTAACACTAAAGAAAACTTAAATCATTTCTATAATTATGGATTTCCGCAAAGTAACGCCTTCTTCAATAAATTTCCTTAAGTTTAAACTATTTTTATTAAATAATTTCTGTATCAAAACGATGTCTGGCTAACAGTTGGTCGCGTAGGCGAGCGTCCGTCGAGTCAGCTGTGTCCGCTGAATCCTCCCACGGAGTGGTCGCGCCGTTCCCGCCTCCCCTCCCCGCGACCTAATCCGGGAGGGCCCAGCCTCTGGAACCTGCTCTACAAGAACATCGGCAAGGACCTCAGTCAGATATCCATGCCGGTCACCATCAACGAGCCGCTCAACATGCTGCAGGTGAGGAATTTTTTTTTATGAAAATAAGGGACGAGACGAGCAGAACGTTCAGCTGATGTTAACTGATACGCCTTGCCCATTACAATACAGTGCCACTCAGGATTCTTGAAAAACCCAAATATTCTGAGCGGCACTACAAATGCGCTCGTCACCTTGAGACAAGATGTAAAGTCTCATTTCAAGACAATAATATTTACACGTTATTGCTTCACGGCAGAAATAGACGCCGTTGTGGTACGCATAATCTAACCGGCATCCTGTGCAAAGGAGCTTCCCACTGGTAAAGATGGTAAAACCTGCCCGCGAACAGAATTGTTAATAATATTCTCACATATATATTAATATAAATACTTCAACAATTAAAAAAAAATATTGTCAAATATATACTTAATAAACTTAATCGACTAAATCACATTATTTTCACATCACTGATCTCTCACAACACATATAAATATAACGTGTGTTAGAAAAAATACTACCGAATTCAAGAAAAATTGTGATTTGATTACATTCAATTCAAGCAGAAAGAAACTGCGTGCCATTTAATAAGTTAGTTAGAGTTAAGGGCTTCTTTATAGGTCTTAGTATTAAATGAAAACGGCATATGGTTTACCGCCCTATTAAAAGAATGTTTTGGGGTTATATTTTCTCAACTGTAGTAATTCGCAACTGGCTCTTTTTTCAGTTTTTCTAATATTTTTTAAAGTAGGGGGAAGAAACTAATTAAATAAAACTCAATTTACAAACAGAAACGGAACGCCACTATTTAAATTATTTTACAACCTTTTTCGGGGATGCCCGTCGATTGTTTTAAATCTTGCAAGAAAAAAAAGAACAACTGTCATGTCAAAATGAAAATCAGCGTATCAGTTGAGCAGTAGGTAGTATTTAACAGACTTCAAAAAAGGAGGCGTTTCTTACTTTTTTATCTGACCGTTTATTAATACTGGGTCGTAACATAACCCCAAAATTTCTTAAAAAATGAAACTTAACTTATGACTCCCAAGTTTATAAAAAAAAGAAAATTAATGCCACAAATTCTTATACTACTATATAATATATACTATAATGATCTATTAAATGTAAATATTTCATGTTTCAACACGACTTCTTTTTGGTGTACGAGAGTTCCACTGAAACCTGCCATTCGCCTTTTACAATAAAACACCAGACTAACGAGGAATTCAAGAAATATATGAATGATTCGTTGACAAAGAAGCCTTAATGTTTATAGTAGGTTATAATATAGAGGATTTAAGTCGAGTAAGTCTTTTGTGGGGCGATGTATATGCTTTTACAACAAGATCCCAGAAAATGTTGAAAACAAAAGTATTACATTATTCAAAAGAATTGTTAAAAAACGTTTGTGTGGTAAAGGTTACTATAACATAAATGACTTTCTTAATGATACCACAGATACCGATACCGCGACCGCCCTCAGGCTATTAAATAATAAGTTTACATTTACAATGTTACTTTGTAAATGTTACTTTAATTGTAAAACATTTTTTATGAAAAAAAAAAAGTCCGCTGAGTTTGTTGCGCCCATTCTTCTCCACCCTGAGGCATTCATTTTGGAATGGGTGGTAGATTTTTTGACTTTCAATAAGTGATTTCACATCCTATTTTGAATAAAAATATTTGAATGATGCATAGTTATTGTCTGATTCTACGCAGGCCACCTTACATTTACGAACTGATGTAGGTTCATTACAACACTACATTACATTTACCAAGTGTTGTTGCAATATGCTATGTTTTTGCTGCAGAAGAGGGCTATTCGCGCGATTTATAACCTAGGTCCTAAATAATCATTAAGAGAAAAATTTAAAGAAATAAACATTTTGACTGTTGCTTCTCAATACATTTTTGATAATGTTCTGCATGTCCATAAGCACATTGAGGAATTTTCTAGAAACTGTGACATTCATAATGTTAACACGAGGAACAAACATAAACTTGTTATGCCTACTACTCGGTTGGGTCGAGTTAGTAAGTCTTTTGTTGGGCGATGTATATGCTTCTACAATATGATCCCAGAAAATGTACAAAACAAATATGTTACGAAATTTAAAATAATTGTTAAAAAACGTTTGTACGGCAAAGGTTGTTATAGCATAAACGATTTTCTTAATGACACCACGGACTGGGAATAAAGCGAACACCCTCAGGCTCTTTAATTTTAAATGTTTATTGTACGATATCACATTGTAATCCATATTTTATATTAAAAAAAAGCCCGCTGAGTTTCTTGCGCGCATTCTTCTCAGGTCTGAGGCAGTCTGGATGGTGTCAGAATGGAGTCAGAATGGGTGGTAGTTTATGACGTTCAATAAGTGATTTTAAATCCTATTTTGAATAAAAATATTTGAATTTGAATATTGTCACTTCCTTCAAAATATTCCTTTGACAATCCATCCCCATTTGATGGGTAACGGCTTATCGCATATTCTATTGCAAATAACATTTATTTCAGTTACAGTGTAATTTAATACATAAATATAAAACAATTTAAATATATAAAGCTAATTCGAAATGGTCTACATTGGCTGCAATACAATGCATTAAACGTTGAGGTCAGTAATTGGAAAAATTCTTCACTGCTAACCGTACGGATCGCTTTAGTGACTCCCAAATTATCATGGCGTTTAGTGAAGTGAAGAATTTTCCCAATTGCGCTCGTCACCTTGAGACATGAGATGTTAAATCTTATTTGCCCAGTAATTTCACTAGCTACGGCGCCTCTCAGACCGCAACACAATAATGCTTACACATAGCATCTTCACGGCACAAAAAGGCGCCGTTGTGGTACCCATAATCTAGCCGTCATCCTGTGCAATGGAGCCTTCCACTTTATTTTTATAAAGGTCTTAATTTACCATAAGGTCAAAATCGAATACAATGGACTTTGTACATAATCACTTTAAATAAGAAAACCATTATTATACTTTGACTAATGACGTCTTTCTAAAATATTGAAATATAAAATAATATAAACTTATAAATGAAATAGGTAGGTAGTCAAATACAAAAATATATCGCTGACTTTATGGTCATGCAAGTTTTAAATCCTGTGCAATGGAGCCATCCACTAGTAAATACTTCTATAGTAAAAAAATGTCCAAATCTTACATATAAAATTCTCGTGTCACAATGTTCGTTCCCGTACTCCTCCGAAACGGCTTGACCGATTCTCATGAAATTTTGTGAGCATATTGAGTAGGTCTGAGAATCGGCCAACATCTATTTTTCATACCCCTAAATGTTAAGGGTGGTCCACACGAAATTTATTTTTTTTACATTTTTTTTTAAATTTGTTTGATTATGAGTCAGCATTAAAAAATACATACAACTTCAAATTTTCACCCATCTACGATCAACGGTTACTTTTGTATCGCGATTTTAATATCGGCAATACAACGTTTGCTGGGTCAGCTAGTATATTTATATAACGAACTTAATCGACTAGATCACATTTCACATCACTGATCTTTCATTTGCAGCGTCTCTGCGAAGAATTGGAGTACAGCGAGCTGCTAGATACCGCGGCTGGTTGTGTTGATAGCGTGGAGCGAATGTCTCTGGTGGCGGCTTTTGCCGTCTCAGCGTACGCGGCTTCGGCGCATCGAGCGGCCTCCAAGCCGTTCAACCCGCTGCTGGCGGAGACCTACGAGTGCATCAGAGAAGACAAGGGCTTCCGGTTTCTGGCCGAGCAGGTAGCCTTCTACTCAAAAATATGTTGACGACTCCCTATAGCCCAGTAGTGGTCTGTATGTTCATAAGCGCTTTTTTATGGAAAAGGAGGACAAATGAGCGTACGGGTCACATAATATTAAGTGATCACCGCCTCCCACATTCTCTTGCAACACCAGAGGAATCACAGGAGCGTTGCCGGCCTTTACGGAAGGTGTACGCACTTTTTTTGAAGGTACCCATGTCGTATCGTCCCGGAAACACCATACAAGGAAGTTCATTCCACAGCTTTGTAGTACGTGGAAGAAAGCTCCTTGAAAACCGCCTGTGGCGTGTCCTTCGAAGGTGGAATTTGGCGGCAGGAATCAGGTGAAACAGCTCTTCGGAACACTCCCCGTGATAAATGCTCTAGAGGACACACGATGAAGCGATGATGATCTCTACGCAATGCCAAATGATCCAGCAATTCACAAAGCACTGGGTCTCCGACAATTCGAGCTGCTCTGCGTTGCACGCGGTCAAATGGATCTAGCTGATACTGGGGTGCGCCAGACCCCAAGAAAAAAAAGAAGTAAAAATTTTATTAAGTCGAGATTATAACTGTATATTATGCTCCGATTGTTGAAGCTACTCTGTTAAATTAAATTATGCAATGTTAAATATTATGTACTAACATAGTTTCTAAGAAATACACTTATGCGCCAACAGTCTGAAATAAACAGATTTTTTTTTTAATTATTTTAAATTTTGCTTTGATTGCGTTCCTTTGGTTGACTCGAGCAGACTTTCAATATAAATTTCCCACAAAAGAAGGAGCTCATCGCTCCTAAAGACGTATTCACTTCTAAAACCTATATTGAGGAAATATTCTAAATTTGATTGCTAGGTGTCCCACCATCCCCCGGTGTCGGCCTGCTACGCCGAGTCCAGCAAGTGGACCTTCTGGCAGGAGGCAAGGATTAAGACCAAGTTCTGGGGCAAGTCGATGGAGTTCCAGCCCGCGGGGAATGTGCATCTCAAGCTGTCGACGACGGGCGATCACTACACATGGAACAAGGTACAGTTAAATATATCTCAAATCAGACAATCAATGTTCTAATGTTGTAAAAGAGTATGGGCAGCGGTCAATTACTCTGTTTTGTCCTCCGCTTCGATAAATAAAGTTAGTCTGACATAAATAGTTTTTTCTGTACGATCTTGAAAACGTATATCAAGTACAACAGTTACAAGCTGAGAGTTGAACAAGACAATCACGACATCAGACATCAGTCTCGTGCCAGAGTTTGGCGAGTCAACATCTCCCCTGAGGATAAAGAAGTGTAAAGGCGAAACACGTGCCGAATTGTTTCAAGACAAATATTGGCGGAATTAACACTAAAGAAAACTGAAAATATTTGGATAGTTATGGATTTCCGCAAAGTAACGCCTACTTCAATAAATTTTCTTGAACAACACATACCAAGATTTGCGATCCATGCGTCACTCGAACGGTTGGCTCAGTTGGTAAGAGCGAGGTTGAGTCCCGCATCGTTCGTAATTTTTCGTTACACATATAATTTTTATAATAACAAATTGTTTACCAGGTGACCACTTGCGTGCACAACCTGTTCGGCGGGCAGCGTTGGGTGGACCAGTACGGAGAGATGCACATTGTGTGTCGCGGCTCCGACATCTCCTGCAAACTCAACTTTGTCAAGGTGACTCATACTGCAGTTCTGATTGATACATTTTCGTCGTGTAGTATTGACGCAACATAAGAACCGGACCGCATTACCACAGCACTGCGCGGCACAAAGCGTCGAGATATTATTTCTTCCATTTTGTATGGAGCTAGTCGCTGGAGAAGTGCCGTACTGCGCGTCGATACAGAGTTGTCTGAGAGAGAATATTTCGACGCGCAGTGACACAGGAAGCGTTCAGTATACATACTGTCTATTGTTAAGTTTATAAAATTCTGTTTTCAACATTCTAAAGTAAGTGTGAAACGGTGCAGAGCATATTAAAAAATGGCTCTGTCGTAAGTCCTACTACTCCACAGCTGAATAATATCTAAGTGATCCGACTAGAGCCTGGGACTAGATTATGATTATTTTATAGCAATGGCAATAGCAATGATAGTACAATATCGAATATTTGATTGAAAAGAGCGGAATGCTGAGAGTTTCTTGCGCCGCTTCTTCTTTCTTAGAGCGTCATTTGTATTCGAAGCGGTAGTAGTGTCTAGTATATTAGAAATGACATCAAATAGAATTCTAAAGGATTCAATTTTGAGAAAATAAATGCCTCTTATGCCTTTTAGGAGCCATTAGGAAGGCGAGGAATAGTGATATTCGTCTTCTTGATAGCATGACCTTGGTGTGTATGGCAATTACTTTTTGTTTTTTTTTTCTCTTTCATACATCGTTCTTCTGCACACAATAAATAAATAATGACCAAATGCTAGTTGATGCGAGCTGCTGCTTACCACAGTTGTAATGCGATAGTTACCGTCGAGCGAAGTGAAGCGACGTGCTGCTCAAATGCGGTCAGACCGTAATTGAACGTAGTTCCAGAAAAACGTTCCATACCACAAACATCACATTTTTAGGAATTCATGTTTAAAATTTAATAAATGTTAGTGTAATCCATACATGTGCTGATTCATGATGAGTAATGAATAATTTAAAGAGTGACAGTAGGGCTGCCATTTTTGTCAGTTTGTTAATATGAATCACGTGACCAGTTTTGTGTTCTTAACTCAATTTCGACATGATCGTGGTTTGGAACGTTTTTCTGGAATTACGTTACCGGCGTTGCCGTCCCTTTAAATAAGTGTATGCGCTTTTTTTGAAGGTACACATGTCGTGTCGTCCTGGAAATGCCGCACACGGAAGTTCATTCCACATCTTGATAGTACGTGGAAGGAATTTGCTTGAAAACCATACTATGGAGGATCGCCACACATTCACCAGTGGAAGGCTCCTTTGCACAGAATGCCGGCTAGATTATGGGTACCACAACGGCGCCTATTTCTGCCGTGAAGCAGTAATGTGTACATTACTGTGTTTCGGTCTGAAGGGCGCCGTAGCTAGTGAAATTACTGGGCAAATGAGACTTAACATCTTATGTCTCAAGGTGACGAGCGCAATTGTAGTGGCGCTCAGAATTTTTGGGTTTTTCAAAAATCCTGAGCGACACTGTATTGTAATGGGCAGGGCGTATCAATTACTATCAGCCGAACGTCCTGCTCGTCTTCCCTTATCGTAAAAATAAAAAAATCGTGCAATTGCTCTTTGCTAATCCCATGGTTGTCAGCAGGCTAGCTCGTGGTCCAACAGCCGCCACGAGGTGCGTGGCGCCGTGTACTGCGGCGGTCGTCCTCGCCTGAGACTCCACGGTCGCTGGTCCGAAGGCCTACATGCGGGGGAGCCGCCCGCCGCGCGATCGCTGTGGCGACCTGGTGAGTCTCACGCCATTATGACCTTTATTACGTTACTGAACAAATATGTGCAAGTCTAAAATCACCTAACTATTCACTCAGGGCGATACCTACGAGTGTGTTGTTAATGGGATCAGAGACTATTCGAGTAGTGGAAGAGTACTTTCTCCCTAGAGCCACATAATACATTTCGGGGTTCGAATCCCGGTAGGTGCACGCATTTATATGATGAATATGGATGTTTGGGTCCGAGTCATGGATGTTTAAATGTATTTATGTATGTTTAAGTAAGTATATTGTATTAAATATATCATTGTCTTGTAACCTATTAATATATATAAAAATAAATATAACTACATAATACAGGCTATATATGCTTAACTTGGGGCAAGATAATTTGTGTAAAAAGAGTGTGTCAATATTATAATACACCTACCAGATAATTGAAAAGAAATTACATAACATTAAAACTTTTACTTAATTTAAAAACAAAAAAAATGCATACTTCGTTTTAGGGATATCTCGAAACATCGATCTTCTGCCTTTCTAACTGGGGAGTTATTGACGTCTGTGGCTTGACCTTAAATCCGTGAACGATACGTCTTTAAGGCTTTGTGCTAGCTCTTAAATTAGTTGTTCTATATGTGGAATGTCTCCAACGTGTGTTTTTGTGCGTGCACTGGAGACGTTTATATTGGCCATGCAGATCTCGGTGAATTGTCGACCAATGCCGTAAGAAACTAGTATCTTTAATGCTCTTGTGGAGGTCGCGGAATGTTTAGTTCAATCTATAATACAATCGAGCTAATTTCTTAGTGTTTAATTAATTAATCAGCTTTAAAAAAAGCGTAGAAAATGGTGTCCTGAATAGAGCGAGTCGTTCCACAAAATATGGAGTTGCGACCATCTCTATCTTTTTCTGGTCTAGTGCACCCGTCGAATACAGTATACATTATAGATCTTAAATTTATTGTAGTGGCTTCTATTCGGCTAATTTAAATTAGCATCCAAGAAAAGTATACTTGTTAATATTATTATTAATTATTTAAAAAAAATCCTTAGCACTATATAATATTGTCCATTGTCCATTTAAACAGGAGTCCAGAAATAGTTTCTGTGGTAAGTTTTTCAATTCTAGCGGTAGATGATTGAATAAATTTATACACATTGCGTAGCTAATATTTAAGTATAATGTGGCCATAAACCAGTCCATCCCTTAATCGGATGGAACGAAAATTTTATTCAATGACCCTAAATAAATTATTACTTTGTTTTACAAATTTACATGCTTCAAATGCATGCATACTAAGGCAATGACAAAAAATGTAACTTTTTAAATTTGTCTTTTAATGAAAAGGTCGGTCTAAATCCACATATAGAACATATACATTTTTTTGAGCAACAAATGCTTGATGTACTCCCGTCCCATTTCCCCAGATGAGTAAACCGTATCTGAGAACTGACGCGACATATCCATGGTATGTCAATAAAGATAACTTATTAGAAGAGCAATTCAACTCAGTTTTATAAGGACATACTCAAATCTACAAATTATAGAGCATATCCTATCAATGTAACCAGAGAAATTATGGTCCTCATTAAGATAACACTTTAAATACACACACCTGATTCCTGCCGCCGAATTCCACCTTCGCACGACACGCCATAAGTTATGATATCATCCCCACCATCTGGATGTGTGGCGGTCCTCCACAATGCGGTTTTCAAGGAGCTTTCTTCCACGTACTACAAAGCTGTGGAATGAACTTCCTTGTGCGGTGTTTCCGGGACGATACAACATGGGTACCTTCAAAAAAAGCGCGTACACCTTCCTTAAAGGCCGGCAACACTCCTGTGATTCCTCTGGTTTTGCAAGAGATTGTGGGCGGCGGTGATCACTTAACAACAGGTGACCGGTATGCTCGTTTGTTCTCCTATTCCATAAAAAAAATAGTGTACTGTCAACTTTTTCAATATTTATTCCATTATAATTAATATTTAGATCAGTTTGTTTAGACTTAGTCTTGTCGTCTGTTTCCGAGTGTCCTGTCGCCGAATTATTGTAGTGTTCCTCTACAGTGCGGTCTTGGCTATGTTACAGGCGCCATGCCTCCGGAGTATGAGCTGTACTATGGGTTCACGAGGTTCGCGATGGAGCTCAACGAGATCGAGCCTGGCACCAGGGAGCTGCTGCCTTACACCGACACCAGGCTAAGGTTGGTGACTGACTACTAATGTGGTCGTAGTAGAAGTGTCTATTTTTACTTCTAGCGGCATTCATATTGAAAAATATGTTTCGTATCAATCTCTCGATTCCCTTATTGCGTTACAATTCCACCATACATTATTTTGCTATATATCAAAGGGCTTATACATCGTTTTCGTTGAAAGCTCCCAGACTGTTCCCGACACCGCACTTAAATATCGTTAATGTATACAAAAACGTAACAAATTATATACTTTAGACCCTCGAGAACCACGCTATCCATTGGTGAAAATAGCATCAAAATCGGTGAGTTTATCGCGAACAGACAGACAGACGCGGTGGAGCACTTTGTTTTATAATATGTAGTGATAATAAATAGATAGATAGACTCTTTATTGCATACCATACATACTTAAAAATAAAAATTTCTACAATAAAATAAGATCTTAAGCTAATTACAGTCATAGGTACGCAATGGGCGGTCTTATCGCTTGAAGGGATCTGTACGAGACAACCCAAAATACAATACAGGATACAATAAGTAATTATAATAGGTATCTTGAAAAAAAAAGTTATTTAATAATTACAATTATATTATATACATTCTTATGTTTAGTGTAAAAAATAAAAAGAAAGTTAATTCACATCTATACTTATACAAAAAAATAATACTACTAAATCTAATATATAAAATTCTCGTGTCATGGTGTTAAATTTTGAACTCCGAAACGGCTCGACCGATTCTCATGAAATTTTGAGTGCATATCGGGTAGGTCTGAGAATCGGACGACATGTTTTTTTCATCCCCCTAAATGTTAATTTTCACCCATCTACGATCAACAGTTACTTTTGTATCGCGATTTTAATATCGGCAATACAACGTTTGCTGGGTCAGCTAGTTCTATATAAATACAATAACTTCAAATTGATAATAGTATTATACGTACTGACAGTTGCATAACATCTGATATGTTTGTGAAATAGTGCTTGGAAAGCATTAATTTGAAAGAATTTAAGTTTTGAGCACGCTTAATATAGAGTTGTAAACTATTCCACAACTTCACTGCAGATACAGCAAGAGACATCTCGTAAAATGAAGTATTATGGGGATGACAAGATGAGGCTGTTGGCAGATGTGATAGATTTAGTAAAGGTAAAACGTTCTTTTAGATGTGATGGAGACAAAGGATGGAATATAATATGGAACAGCATATGAAGGATATGCGTATCCCGGCGAAGGTGGATTGGCAGCCACTTGAGCTTCATACGATAATCGGAGATGTGGTCATATTTACGTAGACCAAAAACAAACCTAATGGCAAAATTTTGGAGGCGTTCAAGTTTGTTAAGTTGGCCTTGTTCGAGATAAGACATTAAATTTTTTTTGTTATCGTTTTCACTTGCAGGCCGGACCAGAGGGCGCTCGAGGAGGGTGACGTGGAGGGAGCGGAGCAGTACAAGCTACAGCTGGAGCAGGCGCAGCGGGAACGGAGGCGGCTCGCGACCGAACACACGCCCGCTTGGTTCCGGTTACACTCACCTCGTCTTTACCATTCGTAACTTAGTCAAATTACTGGGCACATGAGACTTATGAAATGAAAATATATTTATTGACAAAATGGATACATAAAAATACAA
Source organism: Leptidea juvernica (assembly GCA_949711755.1). NCBI lineage: Eukaryota > Metazoa > Arthropoda > Insecta > Lepidoptera > Pieridae > Leptidea > Leptidea juvernica. Next base: position 14,912,615 of record CATIXQ010000012.1, on the reverse strand, counting down.
AATTGGCAGCGCTTTCCGCCCTAGGCATGACTTTATCGCGGAAAACAAGTGAACATACAAATACAATTAAGTTACAAAACAGGTTCTTGAGTGAGCTTCAACTTAACGTCTTATATCTCAAGGTGACGAGCGCAACTGTAGTGCCGCAAGAATTTTTGGGCTTTTCAAGAAACCGGAGTGGCACTGCATTAAGTAATGGGAAGGTGGTATCAATTACCATCAATTGAACGTTTTGCTCGTCTTGTACCGTATTCTCATAAAAAAAAAATAACTAATTGACCATTACTACTATCATAGCGGTTCAGGTGGAAACCTGATTCCTGCGGCCGAATTCCACGTTCGCACGACACTCCACTAATTAATTTTAATTTCTTTTTTAAATTAAGATCCACCATCTGAATGTGTGGCGGTGACAAGTGCGGTTTTCAAGGCATTTTTTTCCACGCTGTGAAATGAGCTTCATAAGAAATAGTTTTTATTTCCCATTACTTTATATTTTGGTACTTAAAACACAGCATAGCAACTTAGCACACAGCAAACATTTATCTACACCCATGCATTAAATCCTCTATTAAAGATTCTGAAACAATTAGCTTACTACCAACATTAAAACACCCAATGTTCTAATAACCATTACATCATCCAAACGAGTGTTGTAATGTTGTACTGAATTTCATAACAACACTCCTATGTTTTTTTTTTTCGATCCCTTTATGCGCAAAAAGTTTCAACAGACAGCCACATTCTTATTGCTTCATGCGTGGTATCTGTATGAATTTCAAAAAAAGAACATTTTCGTTTGCGCGCGTTCCTCACTACCAGAACGTCGCGCGCCGTAAAAAAAAGTAGGTTATTCGAATCCCCGCCATTTTTCTTTGATATTTTTATTGTTTTGTTTACATAAAATGAGCGATTCATTTTAAACGCTGAATATTCGAGTGAATTTTAATTATTGCACTATACAAAATATAAATTACTACTAAAATAAATAACTGTTTCATTAATATTTAGTTTATTTGTATATAATCAGTAATGAATGATATTAGCTTAATACTAGGACTGATGTTTTAATGTTAGCAGTAAGCTAACTGTTCCAGAATCTTTTAGAGGATTCATATTCTGGGTGTAGATAAAGTCTTGTATGCAACTCTTGATAATTAGGTATTAAAACACTCATGTGATACTATTATCACACGAGGCGAAGCCGAGTCCATCGATCCACAATCCACATTCGTGTTTTAATACCCCTTATTACACAACAGTTGCATAAATAATTAATATGTATCGTGACGTCATAAATGTCCCAACGGTCGCTAAGATGATGCGACAGTAGTCGTCGTTGGTCTCCTTATTTTTGGATGGCACTGCCTCCTGTGCGATGATCCTCCATTCCACACGAGTGACCGTTGAGTTTCTTGTATGTTCTTCCCACGACCTCTACTTTTTCCGAACATATGGTAGATTCAGTAATTTAAAAGAAATATTTATAGTGACGATTCAAAAGCGCTTTTTTTGACTCTAATCGATTAAAGTTTATTTGACTTTGACTTTTTTTATATAAGAGGGGCAAACGGGCAAGTGGCTCACGGGATGGGGAGAAATGATGCAACTGCCCATGGACATCCGCAACAACAGTTGTCAGGAAATGCGTTGTCGGTTTTTAACGTGGCAGTATGCTTTTTTTTTTTGAAGGTCCCTAAGTCGTATCTGTTCAGGAAAACCGCAGCCGGTAATTGATTCCACAAAGTGGCTGTGCGAGGCAAGAAATTTCTTACAAAACGCGCGGTTGTGGAATGCCAGACGTCAACGTTATGCGGATGGTACTTTGCACGTAATGTCCATTGGTGGAATTCGGTTGCCGGAATCAACCCGAACAGCTCCTTAGAGCACTCCCCGTGATAAATGCGGTAGAATATGCAGAGAGAACCCACATGTCTAGGCAATGCCAAGTAATCATGTCGACCGGAGAAGACTTGATCTTGAACTTTGAGTAATTTTTTGTTCAGTAAGACGATGGAGGACGGCGAGGAGGCCTGGGTGTTCGCGGGCACGTACTGGCGCGAGCGCGAGTGCGGGTTCCCCAACAACAACGCACCGCGGCTGTGGTGACCCCCCCGCCTGTGTCTACACGTTCGTATATCTTTTTATCTACACCCATGCTTTAAATCCTCTATTAAAGATTCTGAAACAGTTAGCTTATTGCCAACATTAAAACACCCAATGTCGTAATAACCATTACTTCATCCAAACGAGTGTTGTAATGTTGTACTGAATTTCATAACAACACTCCTTGGTTTTTTTTTCGATCCCTTCATGCGCAAAGAGTATCAAGAAACAGCCACATTTTTATTGCTCGATGCGTGGAATCTGTATGAATTTCAAAAAAAGAACATTTTCGATTACGCGCGTTCCACACAACCAGAACCTGGCGCGCCGTAAAAAAAAAGTAGGTTACTCGAAACCCAACCATTTTTCTTGAAAAAATGAGCGGTTGAAGTTTTGACAGCCACCGCCGGATATTTTAAACGCTGCAAAAGAACATAATATTCAAGTGAATTTTAATAATTGCACAATACAAAATGTAAATTACAACTAAAATAAATAATTAAGTATTTCATTACCACTTAGTCTAATTGTATAAAATCAGTAATGTATGATATTAAGTAACTACTAGGACTAGCTGTTTTAATGTTAGCAGTGAGCTAACTGTTTCAGAATCTTTTAAATAATTCATTCATTCACCCACATTCGTGTTTTAATACTCCTTATTACACAACAGTTGCATAAATAACTAATACCCACTACTATCACTTTAAAACCAAACAATAATAGTTCATTACGATACAAGTGCGCAAAGTAGGTCGATCCCGCACGAGCAAAGCGAGTGCAGGATGACCTACGTGCGCACGAGTATCGTACCTATACTATTTTTCCTATTAAGTTGCTCAAAGTTCGACCACTATAATTGTTTTCAAACATTCCCGCACGCTGTTGTTAACGTGTGGGAAAATGGTACTTTGCGAACGACAATAGGAAAAATATATTTCGAATAGGGTTTAAGGGACGTGACCACCATTTATTGAAGTCAAACTTTTTTATCAGCGTATGAGAGTAATTTTATAGCGATGTCGTCACGATTTTTGGTTACGCGCCATGTTGTTTTTTTTATCAAAGTTCAGTATTGTGACGTAAAGAATAATATTATATTAGTTTGAAAGTGATAAAAAGACTTATTTGTATATTTTTTTACTAAGACTCATCGAAACAATTTCTGTGAAGTTGTAAATAATAGAAATATGATATGTCGTAAAGAAGTTTCACTTGTCAACTGTATACTCTAATACACACACGTCATATTTTTTACAATTATAAATGTCAAAGATACCTGTTTAAATTCCTCACTAAACTAAAAAAATCATTTATTCACTCAGGTGAAACTGAATCTTATGAATGTACTTATAATTGTACCACCACTTCGGAAAGTTGAACTTTAATAAGAAAACGTGGCAAGAAAGTCATTGCAAAAGCAACAACCACAGCACGAATCTATCATAAATCACGTTTTTTGTTTACAATAACCAAGGTTGTTTATCTAGCAAACCGTAACATAAACCGCATAATGATACCTCGAGTATTATAAACACAAGTGGGTATCACGTTTCAAGTGGCCGGCGCCGGGTTTGGCGCCAAAACAGCTCAGTATGTGGCTTTTGAAGGCGCGCTGGCTAAGAAATAAAATCATAAGAAATATACTGATGACCCCGATAACAGGATTGACCAGCCACCACAAGAGGTGACTGTTCACGAGCATGATGCTATCTTTAACTTTGTATTTTCAGTATGTATATGTATAAATCATGATCCTTACATCATAAATTATAGGTCTCCTCACGCTCTCCGACAAGATGCCGCGTGTATCTAATTTCTTGTTCCACTAAACAAACTGGCATTTTACTTTTCATTATATGTAAAATGTAATAAAAGCTGACTCTTGCTGATTACTTGCACGGGTACGCCAATTTTGGCGTAGTATTGTTTTCGCCTTCTACAAATTCGTCGGCAGTATCCTAGTTTCAAAGCGCGCCAAGAGACCTATCAATACCTAATCTCAATTTAACTAATGTAACATTTTTTTTTATTTCAGTGTATTAAACAGTACGAGGTGCTGTGTTAGCGGTTGTGTCGAAAGCTTCGCTTGCTTTAGTATAAACTAATGTTACGCAAAGTGCATCGAGATATGTGATCTAATTATAATGTAATTCAGATCAGATTGGCCTGAATCAAAAAATATGATTTAATTTATTATGAATATGAGTACATAGGGCTTATTAATATGACACTTGAAAATGACATGAGACATAAACGAAAAGACAAACATTGATTTAAGTTCAATATAAAAAATTACTTACACAAATTAAGTTTGTAAAAACTCTCAGGTTGTGCGTCATGAGAGTTGAACAGGAATCAAAATTTATGAACGTTACGTCACTCGAACGGTTCGCTCAGTGGAAGAGCGCTTGCAAGGAGCGCGAGAGGTCGCGGGTTCGAGTCCCGCTTCGTTCATAAATTTTGTTTTCAAATTTAATATGTGTAATTTAATCCTCTGGGATTCTAAAAAGTGATAACCCTCACTCATTGAAAAGATCACTTATCTTTATACACTGTAGGTCTATATTCCTTTAACGAGAGAATTTTAATATACTTGTAAGTAAAATGGTATTAGAACGTTATTAGTATTTGGATATTTTTGTTGAGTTTACATTACGTAGCTCTTATGAAACTTGTTAAGTATTATTTGAAGCTTGGCTTTGTGTAGTTTTTTTTTAAATATTTGAAGTGTTTTTTTTTATACGTAACGGGGCTGTTTTAAACTATAGTCCTGTCTTGTAAGCTAATGATTTATAGAAATACAATTCAGCTTTGTCTTTAGACAATAATATTTTACTGTCATGGGCCACTGACCTCTACTATATACCACTGGACTGGCGGCTGTCAAAGTGCTTTTGTGCCTGTTTGATATTCGCTGTTGGCCATGTAGCGAGATTCTGCGGTACTAAAACTAGTGATGACAACCTCAGCAAACATCGATAGATGGTGGGAAACTATTTACAAAAAAAAATTGTGTACTTTATAACGTTGATTCTTGAAGTATAAATAACACGGAAAACGAACGAAATTAATTCAAATTGCAAAAATATTTCAGAATATTGTACGTTCCTTCGCAGCCATTTGTATTATACGTCAAAAATAGTTCTCAGGACGTTCGCGAGTGGCGCTTCAAATAGGCACAAAAAATTTGCTGTCAAACATATGGAACAGCCTCTCCAGTGTTATTTATACAGGTGACTGGTCATGGGCTGATACTAGGGTTGCCAATCCTAGTCTGAAATAGTACTCTGTTTCATAAAGGTGTACTCCATAAATGTTTTTAAACTTTTATGAAGTCATCATCATATATCAAACTTTAACATTATAATTATTATGAAGGGTACTCACGATATATATTTTATTAATTTGGTGCCGATATTTTCGCCGCGACCGCTATTCATGCGATTTTTTCGAAAAATCTGCACCATATTAATAAAATGTATATCCAGAGTTCCCGTCATAATAACTGTATTCTATAATCCATTACACTAATAGATTTCGCAGATATACTATCTTTTTTTTTGCAAAAAAAGCGGGACAGTCACATGTCAATGCGACAAGTTGTCGGAGGAAAGAAAATACATTCTAAATAATCCAATAAATGATAATTATTATTCTATATTTACACTTTTATGAAAACAGACATACTCTACATCTTCCAGAAAAATTTGACAACCCTAGCTGATACGTACCTATATGAAATATTTTTAGTTTTTGTGATAAATTTTATTGCCAACCTCATTAATATATAAGATAATTTGAATCGATAATTGAAATGTGTATTATGAAGGTTCTAAACAATTTATTTTCTTACATTTGTTTTTCGACATTACATTCCTTGCCACGAGATAGAAGGTATATCTACGACATAGTTTTACATTGTTAGTCGTTGTCTGTTATTTTCATAATTGCCCGTTAAAGTCGTGATAAATTTGTTATATTACTTTTTCGCACAATGTTTACTTTGATTTTTTTTTTATTTATATAAAATTGTTATTTATATTTCGTTTCTTGTTTTAAATTAGTTGTCAATTTTAACTAATGACGATGATAAAAATCATAGAAGTCTAAATAATGTCCGGAGCGTTGCAAACGAATGTAGCAATGTATATACTATATATGTATATATGTATATACCTATACATATAGGCGACAGTTTTCCACCAAACAATCAAATCATTTGTTTATTAGCAATTTCAATAACTTTCTTATTTAGATTTCTATGGTAAACATTCATTTGAGGTTAGAGGAATCATCTATTTTAACCGATTAATCTCACTTCTAGTCGGAGAACAGAGATTGTGAAAAAGTATAAAATACTGCTTACCAAAACTTATGTTATGTTTGTGTAAATGTGGGTTGCCAATCTAATTGCTACCATCATCAGCCTGAAGACGTCCACTGCTGGACAAAGGTCTCCCCCAAAGATCTCCACGACGACCGGTCCTGCGCTGCCCTCGTCCAACGTATTCCGGTGATCTTGACCAGATCGCCGGTCCATCTTGTGGGGGGCCTACCGACACTGCTTCTTCCGTTGCGTGGTCGCCATTCGAGGACTTTTCTGCCCCATCGGCCATCTGTCCGTCGAACTATGTGCCCTGCCCACTGCCACTTCAGTTTCGGAATCATTTAGGCTATGTCGGTGACTTTGGTTCTCCTGCGGATCTCCTCATTCCTGATTCATTCTCGCAGGGAAACTCCGAGCATAGCCCTCTCCATTTCCCTCTGAGCGACCATGAGCTTCCTCATAAGCGATCTGCCCATCCGAGTTGGATTCGACGAGTGACCTCTTTCGCGAAATTGGACCTGCCTACCTGGATTGTTTGTCCAAGGTTGACGTACTCGTTAACAATTCCGAGAGTACAGTTCCCAATTGTTACGGGAATAGGTGCGATAGGGTTTGGTCTAATTGCTAAGATAATCTGTATTCGACAAAACCAATGACATTCTTTACATAGAGACAATGCGTCGTATAAAAAGCTGAAATATTGAACATGCCACAAATTACACCATAATAAGGTTTGTCTGCAAATCTATACATTGCCGCATTTAGTCCAGTTGTTAAAATTATTCTTAGTCAATAAGCAGCTATGTAAAAAAACATTTATTCAGTTTAGGTCCGATTCGGACAGTGACAGTTGACACACTTCAAAGGAGAAAAGTGTGCTTACATTGTCTCTAAGAACACTTTTGCCGTTCCGCTATCAAACTGCGAATGATATGTCCATGTGCTTAGAACCTCATTGGATAAAACACTTTATTTACTCATTTTTTGAATTTCAGTGCAAGTCAGTGACGTTCTATTTATATAGACAATGCACCTCATACAAAATCAAACCCGAAATATGGCACATGCCACAAATGACACCATAATAACCTTCGACTGCTATGTCTATACATTTCCGATTGTGTCCTTTCATCTGTCCCATTCTGACAAGCGGGTCTTGTCTGGGGACTTGTCAATAATATTGTACCATATTTAATGAAACAATATTCGTTTTATTAAATTCCTGACACATTTGCATATCAGGCTTATATAAATAAAATAGCCTTACCGATGATAAGTCACACCATCTTTTTTTTGAGTCGTTAATGCATTATTTAAGCACTTTTTATAATACACTTAGGCTTGTTGATTGACAACAGTTGACACACGACTAAGTAGAAAAGTGTGCTTACATTGGCTTTAAGCACACTTTTGCCGTTCCGTTATCAGACTGCGAATGATATGTCCATATGTAAAGAACGTCATTGGTGCAAGTTCAAAATATATAATCTGACTGCTACATTCCCGTCATTATTTCTGTTTTCCATCAAAAGCTGTCAGACTCTTTTGTTTTAGAGAGTTATACTCAATATTAAAATGAAGTCTTGTCAATTTTGCCTTTTAAATGCCTCGATGTACAAAATGTCGCTTCACATAACATGTGTCCTAAATACACATCTGCGAGTATTTTTGTTCACATGTTTAAAATAATTTAAATAGCGAAATTACTGGGCAAATGAGACTTAACATATTATGTCTCAAGGTGACGAGCGCAATTTCAGTGCCGCTCCGAATTTTTGGGTTTTTCAGGAACCCTGAGCGGCGCTGCATTGTAATGGGCAGGGCGTTTGAATTACCATCAGCTGAATGTCCTGCTCGGGACTCGGGTTGTGCTTTATTGTCGTACAAAAATACTGCTACAGGCGTCTCCGAGTGATGTTGGAGGTCGGTGGTATTCCCCTTGTTCGGCCACGCACTCTCTAAGAACAGGCTGTGGTGTTTCCTCTGCCTCCATGCAAACTCTGTATAATCTCCTGTGTGATATGCTTATGATAATTAGATGCTAATTTCAGGGACATTTGCCGGTTATAATACTGAACCCACACAGACCGATTCGGTTGGCAACTCATGTCTAATAATGTCATATTAGTTTATTTGCTGAACTGTCAAAATGACTTTTCACTGTAACACTGTCTATTACTGATATTGCTTTTCCGGCTGGTGTGACATTGTCTAGATTCAAATAGTTTTCTGTCAGCGTTTACTCCTAATATACATCGAAACAACCTTTATTTTATATAAATTTATTCTCCTTTACACCGGATGCCGGCTAGATTATGGGTACCATAATGGCGCCTGTTTCTGCCGTGAAGCAGTAATGCCTACAGCATTGCTGTGTTACGGCCTGAAGGGCCCGTAGCTAGTGAAATTAGTGGGCAAAAGAAACTTGACAACTCATGTCTCAAGGTGACGAGAGCAGTTGTGCAGTGCCGCTCAGAATTATTGAGGTTTTCAATTATCCTAATTTAAATAAAAAAATATTTAACGTTCACTTTTCAATGTACTGTTACGAGTCAGCGCTGACAGAGAACTAATATTACTTAGGGGTACAAAAAAGGGGGTTGGGGCGTAACAAAGGAGCTATTTGTGTTGTAACTCGTAACTGTCATTTATATTGACAATAAATTAGTATTTGCCGTTATTGTTGTGAACTTAGACCGAAATCAATTAATAATAATAAAATAGAAAAATATTTAGGCGGAATACAAAATGAGCTTCAGGTCTGTTGCCGCCGTCTGTATTTAGTCAGTATTCTACAGTAGAAATTGAAATAAAACTATTTTCAATATTACGAGACTTTTGCTGCTTTTATATGCTTTTAGAGGATTCCTTGATAATTTTTTCCTATGTATGTCACGCCCAATACAATTTTGAATGCGTTGATAAGTAGGCCCGGTGCCGAATGCCTTGCGCTTGACTGTAGCGCGTACCCTTTACCAGAAGACTCAATACGCTCAGATAAGCGACGCCCGTCATACAACTTGCGATAGTTAAGCGACAGTCGCTATTCCGAGGCGCTTCATAATAACTCTCGGTAAAAATAATGATTTGATTAAAAATCCTTCTAAAGGCGTTTCCATTCTTTAATTTTTTTTTTTTCAAAATTTATCGATACTATTCAAAATAGTTTTATTTCTAACTCGTAATAATATAAATATTGTACTTATCGATTACGTATTAGCAATGGATTGATCTCAGACTAAAATAAGTTGATAGACAGAACGCACCCAATGAGAACTTACTTTATGAATAAAATCAAGGTGATGACGTGAGTCCAGCTTAAGCTATACCCTGTTTTAAAGTTTCATTTTCAACGATGTGGCACTGCCTCATTGCCGATACGGTACGGTCTCCTGCGTTTGTCAATGTCGGTTTGAGCTCAACTTACATTGTTGTACACATTTACTATGTGTTAGCTTAATGCAAGTCCGTCTACTAAATAAATTATAGGCCAATTAATATCAAGATCAAGCAGTTCTTGAGTTTATAGACTACCATAGTAGTCCAAATGTTTTGAGTTTTCTTTAGTATTAAGAGACTGAGTCTAGTGCCAGTGTTTGGTGAGCCAACATGTCCTGAGTTCAAAGACAAATATTGGCGGAATTAACACTAAAGAAAACTCAAAACATTTGGATAATTATGGATTTCCGCTATGTAACGCCTACTTCAATAAATTTACCATATAAATCCTACTAATATTATAAATGTGAAAGTTTGTATGTCTGGATGTATGTTTGAACTTCTTTAACGCAAAATCTACTTAATAGATTTTGATGAAACTTTACAATAATATAGCTTACACAACAGAATAACAAATAGGCTATAATTTATAAAACTATAGTGTGAATTATACAAAATATGAAAGAAGTGTGATTGTTACTAATGAATACAACTAGCGCCATCTCTTATCAACTAGCAAGAAAAGGATCAATATAATTTATATGGCAAAACAACGTTTGCCGGGTCAGCTAGTTAAGTATAAATATGTTAAGAGTGGCAGTGCCTTGGTTATGTGTCCTCCGAGAGCTTCTGAGTGAGGACGGCACGTGTTGTATTTACTATTAGTAAAAGGCATTAATTTTCTCAAAATTGATTCCTTCAGAATTCTTTTTGATGTCATTTCTAATATACTAGACACTACTACTGCTTCGGAAACAAATGGGCTCTGAGAGAGAAGAAGCGACGCAGGAAACTCTCTAATTGTCATTGCTATTGCTATAAAATGATCATAATCTAGTCCCAAGCTGTCGGATCACTTAGGGTATTCAGCTGTGGAGTAGTTGGATTTACGACAGCAATTTTTTAATAAAACATTTAAATTTTAAATAGATAATGCCTCAACAGTGGCTGGGATTATAAAAGTGTATAGATTTACACTTAAAGCTATTATGTATCTTATGTTATAATAATAGTAATATTTGTAATTAATTCACGCAGCAATTTTAAGGTACGGGAAGTAAGCTGATTTCTTGTTTTCGTCATGTGCAGTTTTCTATTATTGTTTTGGTCTGAGATTTTATATGTATGTAATTAAAAATGAAATGACACTATTTATTAGTATGTTGTATTAAGTGTTAATTCCACGCGTAGTTTAATTATATTAATGTAGTTTTTGTTAACAAACTAATCCTATTTTGGTGATATTATAATAGTTTTATTGTTACGATACTAGAGTAGATAATATTCAGAGGTTACTTATAATTATAAAGTTAAGCTCTGTAGCCGTTTAGGAATTTGGTTTGCTTACAAATCAGCGTACTGTCGTATCTGCTAATAGTGTTTTTAGGTTTATTAATTATGAAGATTATGCATTCTATTTGTTACCCTCATAACGTTTATGAGGCAAGAACAGATAGATCCTTGCTTTACCACTTTTAAACAGTCTTAGTGTTAGTGTATATTTGATATCAGTTTAAATTCCTTCAGGCTCTGCGAACAAATCAGTTTGGGATATAATAATAAGGATTTGGTTGCAATATGCAAGTGCTCTACATTATAGTATTGCCAAAACTTATACAAACTGAAAAATGCTGTTACTCGTTTCTCTGTGAAATCACTAATACCTCTGAGAATTATTTACTCCGTGTATCAGGTTATAAAGTTAAGTGCCTTTTAATAAGGATTGTTTTTGTATTCAATAGGTGTGTGAAATATTCCTAGTTTATCTAGATAATTGTCTTTCGTTTCAGAGCCATTTATATAACGCGGACTAAGAAAAGATAGACCACGAGATGAGATCAATTTTGATGAATGACCTTCCTTCCTTTATATTATTTTGCCGTATGGAATTCACTTATATGCAATAAATGAAAATACAAGTATGTAATACTAATCCACAGTAATTGTTAAAATTATGGTGGTTAAATAAATTATATCATTATTTTTTTTTAATTATTATCGAACAAAAATAAATAGTATAATTTTAGTAAAAGTTGTCTGTATAGACAACGTGCCTCGATTCCTAGAGGAGCGGCAACATGTAAACATAAGTAAAGTACGTAAGCGCATCGTCTTTGTTTGCGCTGAGTGGCAACCTCGCTTTTCAAAAATTCAAATTCATTTAAATTGTGAATTCAATTCTGCAAGGTGTTCAATATGCTCATTATTAAAAGTAGACTTTTTGATCTGATTAATGTACTGATTACGTTTATTTTGTGTATAGTCAGGAAATGAGATAGCATTTGGCTACATTTTCGGCATCTATATGAATTCTATATCATTCTTCGATATAAACTGTTTTTCCTTAAACAATTTACTAATCTAATACTATTTAATTATTGACAATCAAATATAATATTATTTATGATGTTCAAAATCCTGTTGTATTTGTGGAGAGATTCTCCCCAAGAGAATGCTTGTATGCGATGTTATAATTTACGTATCGTTATACTTACCTATACACAGTCGAATAATATATTAATAAGGAGTTGTGATGATTTTATTTCCAGCTATTGTTTTTAATATTTTGTTATATAACGTGACTTGGCAGCTTTAAAAATACAATCTTTGACTACTTCCAATAGAGTTTCGTTATCATATCACATCAACAAAAAAAAACAAATCAAGGCAGTATAATATATGGCGATGCTCATATTTGCCAACGGGCAGATGGGCTAAAAAGAACCTACCACATTATATAAGAAACATTATTGTTCTTCAATGCGTCAACAGTCATGATAATATTTTGATAGCATTATAAAAAAAATACGCGTTTGATGTGAAAATTATTCGCTGGTTTTGTGATTATTATAATATACAAATTATCTATATTATAATATCTTCCTTCTCTCTTATTAACTTCTTCATCTATGTATCCTACGGACCTACCTACTGAAAATTACTTGATTAATCTTTAGCCGCGTTGGGCACTATTTTAAGGGGAAAAATCTTATACCGACATGCTTAAGACTGGCGCACACGATAAAAAAAATAATGAGAAAATATATAATCTCATGAGTTCGCGTCACCGAAATGCTTATAGCAGTATATCTGTAGCTATACAGCTGACGTATTGTGCAACATTAGTCCTGTGTATATCTTAAAAAATGATATTGAATGGGTTTAGTGAAAAGTTCAATGTGTATATACTGTGCATTGTTGAAATAGTGTTTTTGTTCGATTAATATATTATTGAAAAAAAAATTTTTTTTTTCACAAAATTTGTCGGTGTTATAATGTAGTGGTGGTTATTATATAATAAAGTAACGTAAAGCATCGTGCTTAATTCACCGTAAAGCAGGTGATTACGTGGCTCTCGCTTGTTGCTACTTGCTATATATAGCCCTCTCTTTGTCATATGTCCATCGGCTTCACAACTCGTAGCTGTAAGCACAGTGGTCGCATTGCCAGGCGTAAATTCTGCCTCACATGGAGTACTGTTCTCACTTCTGGGAGGACGCTCCCCAGTGCCAGCTTCTCCTATTTGACCGCATACAACGAAAAGCGACTCGAATCATCATTTCTCATTCTTTATCGTAGCGTGGGTGTGGGTTCTGTCTGCTTCTTTTACCGCATATATCACGGGGCGTGCCCACAGGAGTTGTTCGGGTTCATACCGGTAGTCGTAATCCACCATATCATGTCGGCAATTAGGCAGTTCCTACCTCGTTATGAACCTAAATAAATATAGCACTAGTGTTAAAGTTAATTTAGTTTAATTTGGTTATTTTATTACCAAACTTCCATTTAACACCTACTCATAAAGTTTTTCCTTACGATAGATACTAAACATCTACGTTAAGCAATCGTTGCTTATTCCAAAGCTCAACAATGACTAGTTAGATCCACAGTGCCTACCTTGCTAGAAAACCAATGCACGCCCCTGATCATGTCATAACGCGAAACTCCACCAGCATCCTGATGACGTCTGGCATTCCACAACCATGCTTTTTGCGAGAAACTGGCATCGCACAGCTATTTCGTGGAATCAAATCAGGCATCAGTTTTCCCGGCCCGATACGAATCAGGGACCACATTGAGCATACACAAAGGATGGCAACGCATCTCTTGACCCCTGGTGAAACGGATGTCCATGAGCGGTTCCTTCACCACTTGCCATCATGTAAGTCGCTTGCCCGTTTACCCTTTCTTGAATAAAAAAATATTAGCTATTGCTTGCGCCACTGTGCTTCGTAACTCCAGATCTCGAGCGCAAATAAGTCTATTTCCATTTTCTTTGTGCCTTAAGATATGATAGGGTACTACTAAAGCTGTGAGTTAACAGTCATTAATTAGCAGTGCTTTATTTCCTACTGCTTTATGAAATAATGTAAAAGAACTTTTACAACAGAATGCAAGATATTGTCATAAAGTAATTTTGAACTCTACTAGTCAATTATATGAGAGTATTTTTCAATAGACCATTATGTATTTCTACGGAGAAATCCTAAACCTTATCATATTAGATACAACAAATAATGAATGACATTAGTGGAAATTAATAATGTCACTTAGCATTTGGAGGTACTTTTGTCTAAGTATGTATAGCCAACTAGACCTTCTAATGGGTCGTATTTAAGTACATAATATTTGAAAAGTGCCGTTATTAATCTTCTATGATTTGACAAGTTCAAGAACGAAAATCAATACATATTTATGACATGTTAGTATATTTATTAGTAAAAAAAAATCTATGATATTTATTAATTCTCGTGACAGATAATAATTGATTGTGATGTAATTTTATTCTTTAGTCGTGGTGTTATGTGCTTTTTGATCAATATTGTTACGATAGTGTAATACGAGACTAAAATAATAGGATGATGGAATACAAAAATTTGAGAAAGTCAATTTAAGTCTAAATTTTACGGAATGGTTAATTTTAATGCAGCAACCCATTCGTTTTCGTTTCTTCCAAACTTCAACTGCTCCGTCTATCTTTTTATTTTAGTCTATAAAAAAAGTTACCACATCGCTTATGTTTTTATGTGAATTTGTTTAGACGATTAAAAGATGAGATTAAGTTTTAAAAGAAGTTTTAATCAATAAATCCTTTTTACTTAGTTAAGATGGAGGAAACACTCTCATGCTGGATTCAACTTAATCTATCAATGTTTGTGTGTATAAACTTATACCGCTGTCATATATATGCTATTTTTGGCTGTCATTAATCAAACTATGAATATGTATTATTGTTATCTATCGGCTATCAAGTTGTGTGTGTGAAGAGTCGATTCTATTCATCATATGAATTGAATTTCATTGGTAAGGACAAAGTAGGTAATAGAGGCATTTTTTTTTAAATTGGCCGTTAGCTCTTCAAGCTTTCTTTGGTAACTTCAACCTGGCCCATACGGCAAAAGATAAAAGCGATTTCCTGTGCACTTTTTTTGTCTCTAACTCGAGTTTTGACGAAGATCGCGCGGTGTCAAAGCTCTATGCCTGAAGAACAGTTCAGACAGAAAACTGTTAGGCGAGCTCTGTTTTCCTTGGATGTCAGTCGAGCGGGCTCGATGGCATTTCTTCCATCGTACCCAGAACTTGTGCCCATTAAATCACTCCGGTGCTAACGCATTTACTCGAGCACTCCCTAATCAAAAGGTGTAGCCCCGGACTCGTCGAAATCAGCCCTTGTCCAACCGATAAAAAAGGAGACATTTTGGATCCGGCAAACTACAGGCCTATTGCTGTTGAGAGATAGCTAAACGCTAGTTCTTGTATATTTGTAGAGGGTCACAAGTTGTTCAACGACCGGCAGGCGATCTTCTGGTATACCTAACACATAGGTGGGTAGCGGCTATCGAAAGCAAGGGAGAAGGCCTGGCAGTTAGCCTGGACATAGCGAAGGCCTTCGGTGTTGGTGTATAGTACAAGGCGCTGCTCACAAAACTTCCATCATTTGGGCTTCCCGAGAGTTTATGCAAGTAGACCACGATCTTCCTCACTGGACACAACGTACAGCGATAATTCTTCCCTTAAAGACTCGCCTAGTTTCGGAATTCTGATTTGATTTAACCTGATTCCTGCCGTTGCAATCAACATTCGCACGACACGCCACAAATTAGACTATTATCCCTACCATCTGGATGTGTGGCCTCCACAGTGTGGTTTTCAAGAAACTGTCTCCCACGTATGACCAAGCTGTGGAATGAGCTTCTTTGTGCGGTGTTTCCAGTATGATACGACATGGGTCCCTTCAAATAGGGGGCCCAACACTTTTCAACAACAATAACACACAAAGCTCTTGTAACTCCTCTGGTGTTGCAAGAGAATATGGGTTGCACTAAGCATCAGGTGATCCGTACGCTTGTTTGTCCTCTCTTCATTAAAAAAAACATTTTGTTAATAATAATTTTTAAAGATGAGGTTTAGCGTAACTAATTCAATAATTTAGATCGGTTATTTTGAATTACTTAGATGGAATTCTATCTAATAAAAGGATCATCTAATGTATATAAGCAAAATCAATATTTATATATTTAACAAAATTGAGCTCTATCTACGCTTACCCAACATTTTGATATTATGATTTATGACATTGACAGTCAATAGTCACAGAAAAATGGAATGTAAAATGTTGATGTTGATGATTCGGCAAATTGCATTTACCACAAATATGCATTCAGCATTACTGAATTAAGTTTTACAGTTATTAGTTGAATAAATTGTTATTATTTCAATTGCTCAAGTTAATACCGTCTTTGTTTGCATACATATATTTTTATAGTTTCAGCAAATAATGATATCAATAAGGTGCTAAACGGAAAACAATCATATAAAAGTTTACGTTGGTGCTGCATAGACGGTGAGTAAGGTAATTTAAAAATTAGCGGTTTATTCTGATAACCAGCTAGTTTAGTTGCGTAAGTCAAAATGTTATTGTTAAGAATAATTTCTCCACATTCCCGTACCATTTTGAGGTCTTCATATTATCTGAGTTCAGGTGAATAAAGTCAGATAGGTCGTTTATCTTTTATATTTATTTGTCGAACCAACTGTCTACGTCATTACTTGAGTTTATATTATAGCTTATGATAAGGTTATAAAAAACTTAGGAAGCCTAATTGAACTAATAATATGTAAACAAAAGACATGTGAGATGTAGTGTATTTTTGTCACTTAGTTTGTTTTGTGATGTGTAACTATTCAAATTATATTGTCTCTTTTATTAGATAACTCCACATACAAAGTGGAATATCTGATTGAATATTCACTTTTTCCATTAATAAAATCATTTTTTAATGTTCTCTATTTATTTTATTTACTCAATTCACATATTGATAATACAAACTTTCTTTTGAAATATATTTTGATACTTCTAATTTATGCTAATGATCAAGATTTTGTGTCACAGAGTTTGTGTCTTTTATTTGACAAATAAAATTCAATCAACTGAGCTAACTGTTGGTTAGAGCACTGTCTGACTGAGCAATTTTGTTTTTCAAATTTTAATTATGTAATAATCTTAGAAGTCAGGGTTATCACTTTAAAAACATAACAAAATCTTTTATTTGAATTATTTAGAATCAGCACTGTTGTAATGTTAATCTTTTAGAAGGAATAATATAAGAACTGTTTTCAGTTTGTAGAATGTCTAGTTCTCAAACAAACATCAAGTTCCGGTGGGGACTGACTGCATCAGACCCGGAGCAGAGTCCAGTATTATTTGTGGGTCAGCCAGCACACTTGAAGGCACTGTCATGGCAAGATGTCAGATGCAAATTGGAACCAAGGGTAACTGAAGAGGTAAACATGGCATTTTATTGTTTTTATACTTTTAGAAAATTAATGCCTTCATGAACCCTTTCATAGCAGACTTCTTTATCTTTATACTTAAGCCAACCACATAAATAGTTTGGTATGGTAAGAGGGCTCCTGTTTCCACAATTACACGCCCTGGCAGGATCCATTTTGTGTGCAGGGTTCCCCAATTACTCCAACCAGCTCAGGACCTTTCTGGGTTGTTTGCAGACTTTTTGTCCAACCACATATTTCAGGAGATTGTCCCGTTTATCAATAACTCCTATTCATTTCGCTTTTGGCCGAGACTGAAACAGATACCAAAGATTCAGTTTGGGGACAAAGTATTATTAAGTTCTCAACAAACTAGATTGTACCCTACCAAAATTTTTTTTGTATTTGAAATCCACAGGTTTGGCGTCGAGGATTATCAGTGACACAGCCTGGTGATGTCAGTGAGCTATGGCCAAAGGGTGCAGCATTAGGGCTTCTTCCTCTAAGACGGTCAAGACATGCAGCACCTGCGAGGAACCATGCTCTGGCTAAAATTGTCAAATCTGCCCTAAAGTCTTCAGCAGAAGAGTACATTGTGGTTAGTTATCATTGCATTTCTATAATCAGGTTAACATTCATTTATAATTTAATTTTGTTTTTTTCTGGATATTCTAGTGCCTTTTCAGTACTTGTCACAATCTTCTGATAATATTAACTTAATACCAACGATTGGCCTTCCCCATAATCAGACCTCACAGGATACAGTGTGCAATAAACAGTGTAGTGGATAATATTTTCTGAGCACTATTATGAAATGCAGGCATTACATTAATCCACAGAATGGGTCAAAACGAGCCTGGTGGACAATATAGGATAAGCTATTAAAGACAAACAAAAAGCTTTATGTCCTTTATTGGATATAGAAGGTGCTTTTGATTAGACTAGCACTGCATCACTCATGAAACCATGTGATGCCATGAGAGCATAGGGGTTCACAAAATTGTTAAATGGGTTGTGTTAATTGTACAAAGAATGACAAAGAAAGAAGCCAACATAAGACATTCTTCTAACTGTCTTTAGAAGTGGGAGAGTCACACAGCCGTCTTTTGACGGCAGCACAATCGGGCCAGACTCGTCCGGGTTAATTACCACACTCGCACAGAATACCGGCGTGAAGTAGCGGCCTAGTGCCGCTATGTTTCGCATAGGTTAGTGTCGAGGACCGGAGGCCAGTCCCCCCCCCCCCATCCCCCCCATCCCCAACAAAGATTATGAAAGCGGTCCCTAAAGAGATAGTACCCCAGGAGGGTACCGGCTCTACCAGAGTCGGAGAATCCCTTCCCGAGTTCCCTAGTTCGGGCTGCCCTTCGTATGCTGGGGAGGGCACAGTACCGCGCATGACCAAAGACAAACGAGGCAGTAACACCACGGCACCCCGCTCCACACTCAACGTGGACTTTTGCAATATCAGGGGAATTCACTCCAACTTAAACGCCGTCCAACTTAGACGCAGATATCTCGACCTAGCGATACGTCATATTTAACGTACCCCGGGTACAAAATTGAGCACAATTTTTTGCCTCATGCCGGGGTATGTGTGTACGTTACGGAGGATATCTGCTGTCGCCGTCTCGGCAATTTTGAGGGTAGGGACCTGTCCACTCTCTGGCTCCGCGTAGATTTAGAGGACCGCGTGTGCATCTATGCGTGTGTCTACAGGTCCCATAGTGGTAACGCAGAAACCGATCATCTCATGGGCTGCGTTCAAGCGGCAATTGACGACGTGCTTGCACAGATCCCCTCCGCTGAAATCGTAGTCTTGGGTGATTTCAACGGGCACAATGCCGAATGGCTTGGATCACGTACCACAGACTACGCAGGGCGATCTGTGCATAATTTTGCATTGACGTACGATCTGTCCCAATTGGTTGAATCGCCAACGCGGCTCCCGGATGTGGATAGCCACATGCCGTCCTTATTAGATCTTCTGCTGACTACACATCCCGATGGTTACCAGGTCATTGTCGACGCCCCTCTCGGAACGTCCGACCATTGCCTGGTCAGGAGTGTAGTGCCTATACGACGCCCACGTCGCAGACCACCAGCGACCCGCCGCGTTTGGCACTACAAGTCAGCAGATTGGGATAGGATGCGTTCCTTTTTTGCATCCTACCCTTGGAGCAGGGTTTGTTTCCCTTCGGATGATCCTAGTGCCTGCGCCGTTGCAGTAGCCGATGTGATACTACAGGGCATGGATATTTTTATACCAAGCTCTGTAGTACCGATCGGTGGCAGATCACAGCCCTGGTTCGATGCGTCACTTAAAGCAGCATCTGACTGCAAAAAACAGGCGTATCGAACTTGGGTTGCGGCGCTGGGCACAAAGGATCCGAACTGCATAGTTCTAAAGAGGAAATACAACCGTGCTTCCAGATTTTTTAAGCGGCAAATCGCCCGTGCAAAGTCAAAACACGTCGTCAAAATCGGCGAGCAGCTTTCCAGTTAACCGACCGGAACACGCAAGTTCCGGTCGTTGTCGAAAGCTGCTCTTGGTAACTTCAGCCAGCCGTCCATGCCGCCGTTGCACATGAGGAATAACACCCTGGCCCATACGGCAAAAGAGAAAGCCGATCTCCTGTGCGCTCTTTCCGCCTCCAACTCGACTCTTGACGACAACGGAAAAACACCGCCGACCATCCCGCGGTGTCAGAGCTCTATGCTTGAAGTACAGTTCAGACAGAAAACTGTTAGGCGAGCTCTGTTTTCGTTGGACGTCAGGAAGTCGAGCGGGCCGGATGGCATTTCTCCAATCGTGCTTAGAACGTGTGCCCCTGAGTTGACGCCGGTGCTAACGCGTTTATTCCGGCACTCTTATTCCAAAGGCGTAGTCCCTGACTCATGGAAGTCAGCCCTTGTCCATCCGATCCCAAAAAAAGGAGACAATTCGGATCCGGCAAACTACAGGCCTATTGCTATTACCTCCCTGCTCTCCAAAATCATGGAGAGCATAATTAGCCGTCAGCTCTTGGTATACCTAGAGGGTCACCAGTTGATCAACGACCGACAATACGGGTTTCGCCATGGTCGGTCGGCAGGTGATCTTCTGGTATACCTAACACATAGATGGGCTGCGGCTATTGAAAGCAAGGGGGCCTGGCAGTTAGCCTGGATATAGCGAAGGCCTTTGATCGTGTATGGCATAAGGCGCTCCTCTATAAACTTCCATCATTTGGGCTTCCCGAGAGCTTGTGCAAGTGGACCTCCAGCTTCCTCACTGGGCGCAGCATACAGGTCGTTGTCGACGGACATTGCTCGAACCCGAAGCCCGTGAATGCTGGAGTGCCCCAAGGCTGTGTGCTATCTCCTACGCTGTTTCTTCTGCATATCAATGATATGTTGGACACCTCCAACATTCATTGCTAAGGATCAACATTTACAAGGAGCTTTCTTCCACGTACTACAAAGCTGTCGAATGAACTTCCTTGTGCGGTGATTCCGGGACGATACGACATGGGTACCTTCAAAAAAAGCGCGTACACCTTCCTTAAAGGCCGGCAACGCTCCTGTGATTCCTCTGGTGTTGCAAGAGAGTATGGGCGGCGGTGATCACTTAACAACAGGTGACCCGTACGCTCGTTTGTCCTCCTATTCCATAAAAAAAAAAAAAAATCTGCATGAAGATCCTATAACTATGAAATGTATAAAAATGTGTTGGTAAATGTTAGTATTACAAATTACTTTCATAAGGATACCACAGATCAGGAATGGAGCGACCACTCCCATACAATTTAATAATAAATTTTATTGTGACGAAGTTTTATTATAAAAAAGAAGTAGCCCCTAGTAGAGTAGAAGAATTTAATTCTTCCGCCCATTCTACTTAAGACAGACATAAATTTTCAAATGTTTTCAATAAGTGATTTTTACATCCTATCTATCTCTATATATATAAAAATGAATTGCTGTTCGTTAGTCTCGCTAAAACTCGAGAACGGCTTGACCCATTTGGCTAATTTTGGTCTTGAATTATTTGTGGAAGTCCAGGGAAAGTTTAAAAGGTTTGAATAAACATAAAAATCCCCGTTTTTATATAAAAACAACAATTTTGATTTTCCTCCGACGTGTCCCCCGTCGTTCAGAAATCAAATAAAAATAATAGTTTAAAATGAATAACTAATCACAATTTTTATATCTTTCTAACTTTCTGAGGAGGTAAAACATAAACTTCCTTAAAACACGGGAAAAATTTAAAAAAATATTTTGTTTGTTTTAAGTTTATTTTATACAAATGTCTTTTATTTATCGATTGAGGCAGTACGAAGTCTGCCTGGTCAGCTAGTTTTGAATAAAAATATTTATTTTCATAATAATTTTTATTTTTATTTATTTATTTAATAGGAAGCCCACAATGTATACAATGTATTACTTTATAGTATATTTACACATTAATTACTTATATTATTTAATATCGTATAAGTACCCCATTTACGGGCTATCGACATGCAATTAATTACTTAATTAAATTACAAGTACTTAAAAACATTATTAACATAATATGAAAATTTCTTCGTTTACTTACTACTTATCTAAATTAATTAATAAATTGGTTACCTAAACAAAAATATAAAAAACTTATCACTCTAAACAAAAAAAAAACTAAATTTTATATAAACTAAATTTAAAATACAGCAACTATTATTAAATACGAAAAAAAACGAATGATATTATTTAATTAAATGATTTTTAATTTTGCGCTTGAAAATCGATGCAGAGTTCCAAAATATGTCCAACTCTGCTATTTTAAATATATTGTTATAGGACATTACAATTCTGTTAATAGGAGCGGTCCTACCTAGGTTACTCTTTGTAATTATTGGCATTATAAAAGTAATTTTATTTTTAACATGCTAATGATGATATGATTTATTAAATGTGGGTAGAATAAAATTTAATAAAATGATATTGTGTACAGTTGGTGTGTCGCAAGCGAGACGTACTAGCGAGCGCTGTCAGCGTGGCCCGCTGCGTGCCGCTTTATAACGCGCGCTCCGGATTGGCGCCGCTCGACTCCGCCCTTAGTGACTCCGCCCCCGCACCGCCCACTGTCAAGACTCTCACTGTAGAGATATACATCGCCGCTGACGGTTAGTTTGACTGATCTGTTTTCGCACTTAGCCTCTTGATTGGGCTACTAGTTCAAAAATAATTCAATATCATATACTTTTTTACTGACGATTAGTTACGTAACAAAACTGACATTTTTTTTTTTTTATGGTATAGGAGGACAAACGAGCGTACGGGTCACCTGGTGTTAAGTGATCACCGCCGCCCACATTCTCTTGCAACACCAGAGGAATCACAAGAATTTTTAATAAAATTCCAAAATGGTTTTGCATTGAGATCAAAAAGTCCACCCTGATCCTGGAACTAGTTAAAACTGTATCTGCGGGGTCAGTGATTCCTTGACCAAATTAGTTCTCGATAATAATGAATGAAACATAATTGTAATAAATGAATTATTAGTGTGTTAATTCTTAGTAAGTAGGTTAAAGTAGACTTTTCGTTTCGGAATGTGATAATTGTTTAAGACAGGTGGTGGTTTTCTTTTTTACTTCAAAAATGCGTGTGCAAGAACAGTCGCAATGAGGGTTGGTTTGGTGATTTTTTTTTAAATACTCTAAAGAATGAATAGGTGCCGGACTGTTAGAAATTGGAATTCTGAGTAAAGTATTTTTATAGGGTACTAGCTGACCCGACTGACGTTGTTCTGTATATAATAAATAAAATAATGTTTTTATACGAATTTGTCAATAATATATCATAACATCAAAAATTACTTCGTAAAATATGCACCCTGCTGTCGTAATGAAATTGTTTCACAGTAGAACTGTCAAACCGTGCGTCAATTAATTCTCTCATAGAAATTATGTATGTTTTTATTTAATTTAGCAGCATTTCATTTTTATATATATAGATAGATTGGATAGGTTTAAATAGCATGTTCAGTTTATATACAGTGTTTAGGTAGTACTGCCACCACCTACTTCTTGCGATGTGTAACAGTCCAAATGCTAGGTGGAAGTGTTGGTAATTACAAAAATACTCAACTCCACGCAAAATAGGCGCGTTGTAGTCGTCGAGTTGCGGATAGTAGCCAACTCCATCCACTATTTATCATGCTTCTCGGTGATACCAGGTATCTAACGGGAAGAGGGAGTGTGAAAAGTATTATCAAATTTTAATTTTACATCTCAATATGCTATATTAAAAACAATATACATAGGCAGAAATATTTTGTTTACGACATAATATAGTTTAAATAAAATATTACTTTGTTCAGCTTAGTGCTGTGGAGTAGGCTCGCTGACTGCTATGATGTCACTACACTACACGCAATGTGCAAGAATGAACATCACACGGACATTTCGCGCCGTATATAATATTGTCTTTACTATAAAACTAGTCGCTTGATTTTATTGCAACTAAAACAATAGTATTTCTACGCATTGAAACTATTCAAGTGATTGGACTGACTAAGCGATATTATCTGGGAGAGTTTCTTGCGCTGTTTCTTCTCTTTCACAGCGCCATTTGTTTGCGAAGCGGTAATAGTGTTTCAAGTGACATCAAAAATAATAATAAAGGCATCATTTTTGAGAAAATAATTGCCTTTATGCCTATCTATTGCTTTAGGTTCAATTGTTAAGAATGAATGTTATACAGAAGGAGATTCAGAGGACGAGGGTCTGGGCGCGTTGGAGCCGACCCTCACTGATGGAACACTCCGCTCAGAGGAGCTGGCGACCATCCAGGACGTGTGTGACGCAACACGGCTGGCCGCCCGTATTACTGACACTCCCGCAAACATCATGGGCGTGGACGCCTTCATCGAGGTAAATAATGTGGCCACCTTCTATCTCCCCCCATTGGCAAAATAGAATAGATTTCTTCCAAGACTGGTATGTGAAGACATTGAAATTAAAAAACACCCATATGTCATTAGAGAAGTCGAGCTAAAATTAACTTACACCTGGGATCCAATAATCTCTAAATTAAACCCCAAAACTACACATACCAAAAAAGAAGATGACACTGTCAATAAAGGAGAATGACAAATATGACCAATAGTATGGACTATGGAACTTGGGCCCCATACAAATATTTTTGTGGAGATCTGATCTTCAATATTCAAAGTGTTAACTTGTTACTACAATGTAAGAGATATCAACAACATGTACAGCATGAGTCATAACACCCCATAAAGAAGACAAACATTATAACTAACCACATCTCAGTTTGCTAGCAACCCTAGAAAAAACTTTCTACCAAATCAGGTGGTGAACATGTGGAACAGTTTACCAGAATCCTGTGATTAGTGCAAAATCAGTTAATAGCTTTTATCTATACCCATGCTTAAATTCCTCTATTAAAGATTCTAAAACAGTTAGCTTATTGCCAACATTTCACTCAAGGTCGTAATAAACATTACATCATCCAAACGAGTGTTGTAATGAAATTCAGTACAACATAACAACACTCGTTTGGATGATGTAATGGTTACTAGAACTGGCTTTTTAATGTTACCAGTAAGCTAACTGTTTCAGAATCTTTCTAATTCTTTCTTCTTACATAATAATAATAAATTCAAACTCACAAAACGCGTTACCATTGGTCGAAACGAAATGTGACTTCAAATGCTATATTGGATTTATCGGTGTCGTATATTCATACTGTACGTAATTAATTTGGTGTTTGTGAGAAAAAGAGTTGAAACTTTAGGTATTCCTGTGGTGATTTTTAGTGAATGTATATTTATCAGAGATCAAAATTTAATAAATTTTTTAAATTTTATTTTGAAAAATATGTTGAATATTTTCAAGCCTATTTAGGTTTTTATCTGTGTCATAAAGATGTAAATGATTAATTTAAATCATAAAAAAATCGTGCATTTTGCGTATTCACGCGATTCCGACTAATCTAAAGTTCAAATCAGGGAGCAATCCAATATGTGACTATTGAGTTATAAAATGCTCAATTATATGATTCCACAGGAAGCATGCAAGGTGGCCAAGAGCTTAGAGATAGCTGAGCCGACAATAATCCGCGGGGAGGAGCTGAAGGCCCGTGGGATGGGCGGTATCTACGGCGTGGGCAAGGCGGCAGCCCGTCCTCCTGCGCTCGTGGTGCTGTCGTACTCCGCCCCCGCAGCCACAGAGACAGTCGCCTGGGTCGGCAAGGGCATCGTGTACGACACCGGTGGCCTCAGTATTAAGGCGAGGGTGAGCTTTTATGATAATGCACTGCATAATAGTGATAGAAAAAAAGTATATATTAGATTTTATGCGAGTTGAATGCAGTCGGGAGCCTGAATAAGTCCTTAGTTGGGCGATGTATATGCTTTTACAACATGATCACAGAAAATGTGCAAAACAAATGTGTTTTTGTAGGAAAGGTTATTATAACATAAACGATTTTTTTTATGGTACCACAGACATTTTGATTATAATTTTTTATTGAACATTGTAATCCATATTTTTATAAAAGAATTAGCTGAGTTTCTTGCGCTCGTTCTTCTCAGGTCTGAGGCACTATTTTCAATGGGTAATAATTTTTGACGTTCAATAAGTGAAGTGTGTTCGTGTGTGCAGACATCGATGGTGGGGATGAAGGGAGACTGCGGCGGCGCGGCGGGCGTATTAGGCGCCTTCTACACGTTGGTGCGAGCGGCGCCCGCTGTCAACGTGCACGCGGTACTGTGTCTGGCGGAGAACGCCGTCGGACCGGAGGCCACGAGGTAACAACACACTATACCATCGATTTCAGGCCTTTCATACCTATTAGACCAGTGCAGAAGCCTTTGAAAATGATAAAAAGTGAAAAAAATAGTAGGATGAAACTTATTGGAAAAGGAAGAGAATGTAACAAAAATGAAACAAAAAATAAATTACGGGAGACCTCAGGTCTATCTCGATTTCCGGCAAAACTACAAGTCCTATGGCAAAAAGTTGCAGGTACTAAAAAGATCTACAACTTTTGTTTTCACACTTTTTTCACATAACCTCAAAGTTTATGTGAAAAATTCAAAACACCAAGTATTTGGTGATTTTTATCTTTTACAAAAAAGAAATCACGAAATATTATAAAAAGGACCCATTTTGTCCAAATACAGTGTAATTTATTTGAATTGAAATATTTATTTTGACTCAATTTTTTTTATGGACAAACGAGCGTACGGGTCATCTGGTGTTCAGTGATCACCGCCGCCCACATTCTCTTGCAACACCAGAGGAATCACAGGAGCGTTGCCGGCCTTTAAAGAAGGTGTGCGCACTTCTTTTGAAGGTACCCATGTCGTATCGTCCCGGAAACACCGCACAAAGAATCTCATTTGACAGCTTTGTAGTACGTGGAAGAAAGCCCATTGAAAACCGCACTGTGGAGGACCGCCACACATCCAGGTGGTGGGGATGATATCCTAACTTATGACGTGTCGTGCGAAGGTGGAATTCGGTGGCAGGAATCAGGTCAAATAGCTGTTCGGAACACTCACCGTGATAAATGCGGTAGAAGACACACAATGAAGTGATGTCTCTCCGCAAAGCCAAGTGATCCAGCCGTTCACAGAGCACTGGGTCCCCGAAAATTCAATCTGCTCTGCGTTGCACGCGACCAAATGAATCGATACTGGGGTGCGCCAGACCAGAGATGACAGCAATACTCCATGTGTGGCCGGACCTGCGCTTTGTAGAGCGCTAGAATTTGGGCTGGCTTGAAGTACTGCCGTGCTCTCTTAATGACGCCCAGCGTCCTTCGAAGCCAATTTGGCTTTGCCCTCCAGATGGCCACGGAATCGGCAATTGCTCGAGATTTCGAGACCCAATATTCCGATACTAGGCGAGGTTTTTTTTAGTGGTAAACGCGCAAACTTGAGTCTTCTGGGGGTTAAATTGGACAAGGTTCAATAAGCCCCATTCCGCGACCTTCTCAAGAGAGGACTCGATAGAAGACACAACTTTCTCCCGGCAGTGGTCGACGATTTCCCGTTACATTACAACAATCGTTTGGACGATGTAATGGTTACTAGGACTAGCTTTTTCAATGTTAGGAGTAAGCTAACTGTTTCAGAATCATTTATAGAGGATTCATATTTGGGTTTAGACAAAGTCTTGTATGCAACTGTTGACAATTAGGTATTAAAACATTCACGTGATAATATTATCACACGAGGCAAACCCACATTCGTGTTTTAATACCCCTTAGGGTAATGTGTAATAAGTTACACAACAGTTGCATAAATAACTTATTACAGTTATCAAAAAACTTTAAATTGATAACGAACGAATATTACCTAATCAGTAAAATAACATCAATTACTTTAAAAAAAAAAACAACATTTAGGAACTATGCGGGATACGAAAGTCTGCGGCTTCGAGTTAGTTACAATTTTAATTTCTATGTATATTACATTATCAAATGAGGCGGTAGAATCTCACTTTCAATGCCTAGGGCATTTAAATTTTCAACATTAAAATCTTAATACAAATTAAATTTGTAACCAAAATTTATGGACACTGCGGGACACGTGATAAATTATAGTTACAAATTTAATTTGTATAATTAATCTTAGAAGTGATGTCACTTTAAAATAAGATAATGATTAAAATACTTATTTGAATCATTTCCTGGTTACAGACCTGACGATATACACCGGCTGTACTCCGGGCGAACTGTGGAAATCAACAATACTGATGCTGAAGGTAACACAAGGCTAAGGATACTTGAAAAACCCAAAAATTCTGAGCGGCAACACAATTGCTCTCGTCACCTTGAGACATAACAAGTAAAGTCTCATTTGCAAGTCAAATTACTGGAATCTCACTAGCTACGGCGCCCTTCAGACCGTAACACAATAATGCTTACACATTATTACTTCACGGCAGATAAAGCTGCCGTTGTGGTATCCTTAAGCTAGCCGGCACTAACGAAGCCTCCCACTGGTATATTAATAATTATGCCCTAGTATTTTGAAATACTAGAAATTTTAAGAAGATAGATTTTGATGAGATGTCCTAGATGTAAATGTAGTCAGTCGAAGGATAACTGAATTTCATAATGAACAATTTTACTTCCTGGATAGGTACGTGGAGGGAATGAGTGAAGAAAGAATGACTTATCAAGTATATAAGGCAGAGACTTAGTAGAACATTCGTCGACCTTTGTTCCTTTAAAGTTACAGTTATTATATATTTTATTTCATGAAATGCTCACATAATGCCTCTATTTATTTTCGGTATGTGTGGATTGATGCATCAACTATACTCAATAACTCTTCCTATAAGTATTAATTTACTTTTTTTTTTCTTTTTTTGACTTACCCATGTAAGCCTTTCAGTTTTTGACATTTGAGTATTTTTGTTGCGTCACTTTGCATATATTGTAATTGAAATGATTTGTAAAACAACTAAAATGTAAATCTTGACTTAAAAGAGTGGCAATGAGTTTCTTGCTACTTCTTCTCATTAGCTCAACCCTTTACGAAGTAGCGGTAAATTCAATAAGAATTTTTTTTTTTTATTTTTTGACATTTATAATTGTCATTTCTGTGACCTACATGAATAAAGTGTTTTTGAAATTTGAATTTGACCAAATTGGGGACGTTTTGAGAAAATGAAAAGGTTCGAAGCAGCCGGAACCGGCGAGCATGTATGAAAAGAGTAATGAATGTAGAGAGGAAGCACGTGAGGTTTGTAAGGATAGAAGCAAGTGGTATTCCATTGTCTCTGCCTAACCCGACGGGAACAAGGCGTGAGTACATGTGTGTGTGGATAGGTACTTCTAGACAAATTAGATGGCTACCAAGTCCCCAGATCTAGCATCCTTTGATTTCTTTTTCATGGTTATATAAATGATCATAATGAAGAGCTTAGTATAGTATTTTTTTATTCCTATCCCAAAAGCAGATGACCGATTATAGTTGTCCGGGTAACACTTTTCCATCTCCGTGACGCCGGGTTAAAATATTCACGTTGCGACGTCTCTACAGTACTCACGGCGGCATGCGACGATATAGGGTCATTGCTTTCAGACTGTTTGAAATATTTGAGTAATCAGGAAACGAAAACTGTCATAACTAATAAAATAACTAACCGCTTGATCTTACTGAACTAGTTTATTTCTAGTGGTTAGCGATCCTACCTACTAAGCTAGAGGTCCCGGGTTGAATCCCGGTAGGTGCAAGCACTTATATGATGAATATGGATGTTTGTTTCCGAGTCATGGATGTTTAAATGTATTTATGTATGTTCATATGAATTTATGTATGTTTAAGTATATTGTATTAAATATATCATTGTCTTGTAACCCATAACACAGGCTATATATGCTTAACTTGGGGCAAGATAATTTGTGTAAAAAGTGTGTCAATATTATTACTATTATTTCTAGGCTTATATAGCTTACAGTGATTTGACGGTCTTGGTGATATTAATTATTGTAATAACAGATGTACTTCAAATATTTTTATTCAAAATTGGATTTAAGATCATTTATTAAACATCAATAACTACCAATCATTCGAAATAGTATTTTTTTCTTAATTTAGTTATAATATATTAACATGTAGATACTGCATAAAATTAAATTTATAATTAAATAGACTGAGGGTGTTCGCTTCAATCCCAGTTTGTGGAATCATTACAAAAAACATTTCACTTATACATAATATTGACACACTTTTTACACAAATTATCTTGCCCCAAACTAGGCATTGCTTTTAATATAGGTACAAGACAATGATATATTTAATACAATATACTTACTAAAACTTACATAAATACATTTAAACAGCCATGACTAGGAAACAAACATCCATAATCATCATATAAACCGGGATTCGAACCCGGGAGCTCGAGCTTAGTAGTCAGGGTTACTAACGATCCGGCTATTCGGTCTTCAATATATATGTCGGCGTTAAACCATGGTTTCCTTGAATTGTCCATCATGAAGAAATACAACACTAAGAATCTCAGTTTATTGAAGCACAACTGCTAGTATAGATATGAACCGTCTTTACATAAAACAATCGCTTCTATAGCTTCCGTGCAATAGATGAAACTGAGTAGATACAACTTGTTTTAAAACACAAATAAAATGAGGTATTGTAAAATAATTCCTAAATACAGCTCAATAAATGTTTTAGTGAATTTATATAACTTCAAATGATTTATATAATAGTTTGTTCATTTAATTTGAACAAACATTACGAAGTAAGAAAATGGCGCTGCAAGCAAGTTTCGAAATACAATTAAGAAAGACTTATTGCATAAAATAATAAAGTTGGATACAGAATAACGATATTAATTCTAATACAAATTAATTTGAACATTTACACATTCAATTAAGTATTTAAACAATAAATGAAACATCAAACATCTTCAAACAGTCAAAACAGTGTCTATTAAATTAGTTAGACCTTAATGAATAACAGTTTTATGTTTACAAATAGCTATTTGTATTTCAATCTAACTAAAATATTCATTTTAACGATAAACTAAAACATAAATATCAATAGTTGCACACAATTGACGGTAGGTGGCGATTTGCGCCCATATATACTATGTACTGAATACTGAACTTAAGAATTCTGCAGTGCAGGAGAAGTGATAATGGTTATTATTTCAGGCCGCCTGGTGCTCAGTGATGGCGTGGTGTTCGCCAGGCGAGACCTGAAGGCCGACACCATAGTAGACGTGGCCACCCTCACCGGCGCACAGGTCAGTCCGTTGGCCGTATTGTGTTTTCCCGGCATAGGCCCGGCACGGAATTTCATTTTGGTATTACAAGATAAGAAGGCTCTCCCAATCTGGATGCGCTGGTTCAGTGAATCATAATTTTTTTTTTATGGAAAAGGAGGACAAACGAGCGTACACCTGGTGTTAAGTGATCCCATGATAGCGACCACATTCTCTTGCAACACAAGAGGAATGACAGGAGCGTTGCTGGCCATGTCGTATCGTCCCGGAAACACCGCACTAGGCACCTCATTCCCAATTTGTAGTATGTGGGAGAAAGAGTCTCACAATAATTTCGCGATATTCCATTTTTTATGATGGTTGGTATTTTTTGTTGATGATGAAGATGATTTTGTTGATTTGATATTGAGTATTTTCTTAATTATGTTTGCTGTCTGGCCAACCTTTGTCACAATGCGATATTAAATGTTCTAGTTAAAGTTGGTTCTTGCTTAAAAGTTCAGAATGGAGCCCATAATTTAGCCGGCATCCTGTGCAAAGGAGCCTAGTAAAAGTGTTTGTGACACACCATTGTAAGTGATCACCGCCACCTACACTCACTCACAGGAGTGTTATCTGTATTTGAATTGGTTTTACGCTCTTTTGTGTAAGTATGGTACACATGTCGTATGGTCCTGAAAAGTTTTCTAAACATTATATTGTTTCGTATTTTTAGGGCACAGCGACGGGCAAGTACCACGCCGCGATCTTATCGAACCGGTACTCGATGGAGGCGGCCAGTGTGGTGGCAGGGCTCCGCTCCGGCGACCTGGTGCATCCATTGCCCTTCGCCCCCGAGCTCCACTTCACCGAGTTCAGCAGCGTCGTCGCTGACATGAAGAACAGTGTGGCGGTAACTAACACATTTAATAAGTAAAAGAAATCAACGGATAGTGCTTGTATTTTCAGTTTCGGTTAAAACTTAGTATCCCATAGCACGAATTATGACTGGCCGGCAAGTGATTTCCTTTTTTATGTTCCCCATAAAATTGTCATAATTTGAGGTAAGATTATAAAGCATTTTTCATTGGAACAGTGCATTACCTTGTAATAAGAGTGGTATCAATTACAATATTTTTACCTTCTAATTCGTGCTACGGGATACTAAGTCCAACCCTCAGTTTCTATGATTAGCATCGAGACAAGAAAAACCTGATGTTACGTGGTAAATGTCACGCAACATGGTTTCTATTACTATGTTATATATTTTATTTTTTGGATTATTTATGAGCGTAAAAGCCATTATTGTGCTAATTTTTTTTATTGGTGTCCTATTTTTATGTGGTTTTACTCTAATAAATTGATGCATGTTTAAGCGGTTTTACTATTGTTGTCGGCTATGTGTTATAGGCGTTACAGAAAGTATTACTTTAATTTTAAAAGTTTAAATTCAGTTCCAACTTTAAAGCTGTTTAGACTGCGGGTGCGTCGACATTGGAAATTTCAAAGATGAATCAAGTGAACCACAGATACAATGGTTAGGTATGATTTAAAAAAATCGGTCTCTGTTCCCTTTTTCGTAAGGGCGACTCTGCTAAGAGTCATGCTATTGTCAAACAGACAGCGAACCGAAAGCTTGGCGAAGCGTTTTCATTTTGTTAAAGGAGTGTCACGCCAGGACTAACCATAGGAGAGCGCGCGAAGCAAGGCGTGAGTGAGATAGTTGTATTAGCTGGCTTTGTATGACAGACGTCAAACAGAGAGCTAATGCGAGACGCGAAGCAAGAGCAAAGCGCGACGGTTGTGTTTATTTACCTACACCCATGCTTTAAATCCTCTATTAAAGATTCTGAAACAGTTAGCTTATTGCCAACATTAAAACACCCAATGTCGTAATACCCATTACATCATCCAAACGAGTGTTGTAATGTTGTACTGAATTTCATAACAACACTCCTTTGTTTTTTTTTTAGATCCCTTCATGCGCAAAGACTTTCAACAGACAGCCACATTCTTATTGCTCGGTGCGTGGTATCTGTATGAATTAAAAAAAAAGAATAATTTCGTTTACACGTGTTGCACACTTAAAAAGTGGGTTACTTGAAACCCCGCCACTATTCTTAAAAAATGAGCGATTCAAGTTCAAATGTGGGTTTATGAGTGATACTATTACACAACAGTTGCATAAATAACTATTACAAAACTTTAACACGAGTGGCACGGGTGTCCCGCAACGATTCGCTTTCGGTCTGCTGTGCCTACTTTCTAGTTTGCATCCGCTTCGGTTTGCATTCTCCATGCTATCAGTTCGGTTCGCTTAGCATTTATGTTTGATCTTAACAGTCGCGTCAGTCAGGAGTAATGATGTGGTGTTAATATGTTGACAGGACCGCAACAATGCGCAGGCATCTTGCGCCGGTCTGTTCGTGCTGGCTCACCTCGGGTTCGAGTTCCCCGGCGTGTGGCTCCACGTGGACATGGCGGCGCCCGCACACTGCGTACGTACACACTGTACTTTTTAGTGCATATTTTATCTATTGTTTTGAAATAGTGTTAAATTACATGACAAGGACACGGACTAGTAAAAAAATAAGGACTCCGTGTCACCTTACTTAGCAGTATAGCACCAAAACAAGCCGATTAACGTGTGAATACATAGCCCCACGCACACACTTACATTACTACACGCCGATAGGCGGCCATTATGAGAATTGTCATCGTCTGTGACAGATCAGTTTGCGTCTCAATAAAATATTTTAAAAATGCCGTAGTGCGTTGTGAAAAATTGCTAAAACGATACTATATATGATTATTTAAGAGAGAAAAAATTGTATAACTAGTATCCCCCGTAACCGCACATACACTAGCATAACGGTGCTTCACTTGCTAATATCACAGTGTGGAGTCCTCCTTTTTTTACTCATCCGTGGACAGGGAGAAGTAATTTTAAACTTGGAGTAACATCACACTGGATTTGTTAATAAGACAGGTATTGTTTATCACAGGGCGAGCGTGCAACTGGCTACGGCGTGGCTCTGCTAAGCGTACTGTTCGGGAAACAGACCAAGAGTAGACTGCTGAGAGCTCTGGCACCCAACTGACCCTGGTGGAGCTTTGACTTGGGTGAGGAGATGTGCTGACACCGACTTATTGCTTCCAAATTTACTTAAAAACCTACCATGAGCATTTTTCCTTGACTCTATGAGTCAAATAATACCCTTTTAAAGGAGAACGATCTAATATATTCGTATTTATATTAAATGAGACGTATAGGAAAAAAAACAAAAAGTGTGTGTGTATTTATCTATGCACGCAAGAAGTTATACTTCTTTAGCCTAACACAAAGCAAAATCCTTAAAATTATTTATTTCTCGTGCTATTCTACGTTTGTAGAAAGAACAATATTGTAAAAATCTTGCAATGAAAGCCATCGGGCTTTGACAATTAATTATTAAATAACGAATACGGCTGTACGTGCTTGAGCCCTTTGCCTATCCTAATAATGGACGAAGAAACCAAAAAAATAAATAACGAATGTCGCAAACGTCAGAAAATTTTAGGAACCAATTTCACTCTGTTACTTTTGTTACAGTGTTGCACATCGTAAAATTCCATTCTCATCATTTTTTCATAATGTGCCTAAAAAAGTATAACTTCAATAGTACAAGTTGACGTGTAATCGAAATCTCCGCAGATGATTAAAAACCGAGAAGTACAGGAAAAAAACGCTTTTTAGATAAAAGTAGATAGTTTAATATAATAATATAAGGCAGGGCATTAAAATAATCTCTAAATATTATTATAAGTATTAGTTGGTTTGCAAGCACACTTTCTCACCCCATAATTATAAAAAGTACAATAATTATGAAACATATAAAATAATTATACATTAAAATTAATTTAGATCTAAGTTTTTGTATGCATATGCTAAGTTTACCTTTATTTCTTTTGTTTTATATGATAATTGTGGGATGTAGATACTCATTTCATTTTATCCAAATGTTTTAAGTTTTCTTTAGTGTTAATTCCGCCAATATTTGTCTTTGAACAATTCGACACGTGTTTCGCTTCTACACGAGGCATCCTCAGGACATGTTGACAAACTCTGGCACAGTCCCGCGCCAGAGTTATTCATTCGGAATTAACATTAAAGAAGACTCAAAACATTTGGATAATTATGGATTTCCGCAAAGTAACGCCTACTTCAATAAATTATCATTTCATTTTATTTTTGTCAACCGGTCTGCTTTTTCCAGCTAATCTCCAAAATGGCTATAGACAAGATTTTCCGATTTTAGTCTAGTAAATGAATTAGCATATGGCACCAATAAGTTATAGGCTAAATTCGAGTCACATACATATGAATTTGTTTGAATAGTTTACTCCCAAATTTAAAAAAAAACTAATGGGCTAATGTTGTAATATTAATAATATGTCAATTGAAATAAAACTAATTGAATGAGCTCAAATGTATTTATTATATTTATTTAAGTAAACATAAAGAAACTGATGTGAATTTATAAATAAAATACTTTCTATGTAATCAAAATGCGTCTTATAATTGGGAAGAGAATTTCCCAAGGTATATGAGGACTTAAATACCAGTTTCAATCTCCGTATGTCCTAGGGGGTAATTTCCTCTCTGTTAAGTATATCTAAAACCATTCTCACTCTGAGGCGGTTCAGATGTCTCCGATCTTTTCCTTAAAGACTTAAAGGCCTCACATTCCAGTAGGATTTGTTTATGGTCTTATAAATCTATGGTTTATCTGCTAAAACTAGAGTCACTGAGGCCAGTGCCGGATTAGCAACAGGCCCTGTGTCTAGATTTTCTTGAATAAAACAAATTTCCTATGTGCATCTATTAAAATTAATTTTTGTACCTTATAAATTAAATTGTACCAAGTGTATTAATTGATTTTACAGATAAAAAAGTAATAATAATGTGCCAGTTTAGCTAAAATATATTGTGAGTTTTAGGTGTAATTTCATTTCGCGTCTACACGAGGCATCATCAGGAGATGTTGGGTCGGCAAATTGTGTCACGAGACTGTGCCAGCTCGTTTAACTCTTACTTAATATCTGTGACCCTTGTATTTTTTTATTATTTTAATATTTAGTTAACATATTGTCATATTAAGGTCTGTTTAATATTTTTCGATAAATTGATAATTTTTTTTAGATAAATAGTGAAATAATATACTGTCATAACTTACGTTTTTACTTCCTTCGTAGTTTCTCAGCTTTGGAAATAGCATTATTTCCCTAGTGTCAAATACCTTATCTAAATTAGATATTGTAAAAGAAATGCATTTAATGGTATGGTGTTACGCAAATATAGCAATAATTAGAATAATAAACAATAATTAGATTAAGGATTGGTCTCCGCCGCGCTTCAACTAGATACCGCAGGCGTACTCGAGTCATGTCTCGAACAATGTTTGACTTTGACGTGCCACGTGATCTGTTAAACTTTGCTAATAATTGAAACTAAAATGCCGGGTTGCGTAGTAAAACTTTGTAAAAATAATACTACAAGAAATAAGAAAGACATAATATCAAGACAAACAAAATCATAATATATCATCAGTAAGCATTTTGTATTTTATTAATTTCAGTGTAAAATAACACGAAGCGTATGTTACAAAATTTGAAAGATGCCATTCAGTGTCAAGATGCCACGCACACGAGCATCTTATAGTTGTCGTGATAAAAAAGCTATTATTCTTAGTTAATGTGGTATCTAGTTGGAGCGCAGCTGAGACCAATCCTTAATTAAATATATGGTGTTATGCAGATACAGCAATAATTAGAATAATAAACCGTTGAATAGTGGTATATAGATGTCAGATGTTGTTGTGAGAGATCATATATGTAATAGGTATGGTATTTTTATACAAATCGAAAACTACAATTTTGCAAAACTGCTTTTCGTTTAAGTCTCTAGAACAATAAGAAAACTAGCAGAAAAAGTTATCATCCTGGACAATCTATACGCCTAGATAGACTATGACAGCTATGAACACGTCGCAAAAAATCTGCGTCGAACTGTTAGCCCCTGTTTTCATCAACGCACGCACACTGAAACAAAGAGACTGATCTATCGCGAGTGTAAGACGAAGCTGTCATGTACACTAAATAAACCTGGTTGTGTTGCCTAACAACAAGATGCTCTATCTAGACGTATAAATTATCCAAGGTAATGTCATTGTCAACGTCACATGTTCTTATTTCAAAAACGAGCAAGCGAGTCTAGAATAAATTGACCCTTAAACGGAGGCGCTTCGAACGTATCTGGGACTACAAATGATATTGTTGAAGAAATAACATAATATTCAGATTTATATATATTGTAATTGATTATGTAGAACATTATTATTAATCATGTTAAATCTTTTTTTTTCACAATCTATAATTGACAGGCTGTAGTAGTTTTGTCAAAAATAAAAAGGTGTAGAGAGATTTTTATCATGTTGTACTCTAGTACGAGATCTATCTCGTAAGTACCCACATAATATTTTAAATGCTTACCATAACATATACTTTATAAGTACAATATTGTGTTCACATATGCCTTAATGATAGCTTAGTTTTCAAATGTATAAGATAAATAAATGACTTTATTGCAACTGTGTTTTTATTTGATTGAATCTTAGATAATTTATACGTCTAGATATATATTCTTGCTGCTAGACAACCGATGAACACAGGCCAGGTTTATAACTTAAGTGTGACAAGCTACGTGTTACACTCGCGATTTTTATGTCAATTTGTTAGTGTGCGTGCATTGCTAATAGTAGAGGTTAACCGTCAACTTCAATTTTCAAATCACACCTATTGCAGTCCATCCAGATTCTAGACATAAAATTTAAATGATCTAAGGATTGAACACTCTTTGAGACATCAGTTTGTTACTTCGTGTGAGTGTATTTCAGAATCTAAATTAGTAAGCATGGTGGGATGGATTGGGCAGTGCTCTTTTTATCAATTTTCCTATAACGATATTTTAAAATTTCGGCAAGTAAAAGTAAGCAACGAAATTCTATATCAAAACCTGGATAATTTTTAATCAATCGAAGTAGGTGATTCAACATATTATAGTAATAAAAATCCGAGTAGTTTCAGTAGTATTTATTGACGACAATTCATAAAAAACGGTTTTACAGTCCATGCATGTTATGAAAGAATAATAAAAACTCAATGACAGGTTCGTACTTAACATTTTCAAGTATGTATTTGTTTCGAGTATGGCAACTCATAATTTTAAAATCAATCGCATGTATGGGCAAAAGCCTTCGTTGAAAATGAGGTACTTTAACAAAAAACAATGTAAATAATAGGAATTTAAATAAGCTTTACATTTCAAAACAAAAATTAAGAAGTGCTATGTTAAAAAATAAATTATTATCAGTAAAACGATTGCGAGAAGTACCATATTAATAAAAGCAATATTTAATTTTAAAAACAATTTACAGTACCTACACTAAGACTACGAGAATTTATCCAAAATTAAACCACATCTTACAATTTACGCAAGTTAATCAAAAAATACTGTATAATTACGAAAGTGTATATTTTTTATAAATAAAATCAGTCATAAGTATGTGGTCTGAGTACATTCATAAATTTTATCAATTCATAAATCCCTAACGCCTGTGCCATAATTTGCTCCCCCGGCCCTGTTCAACGCATCTTTGAATTGATCTATATCAATTTCAGACTGGCTCTCCAATTGTAGTTCCACTGCAAAATTCTGAAATAACAAAATACAGTAATAAGATTTATTATTAACAAGCAAGCAGACAAAGGTATGAGACATTTTGAAAGTTAAATAGTTAAAATATGGGGGATTTCTATGTACCATCATAATTCGATAAAATCGACACATAAAAAGAAATGTTTGGATTTACACACGCAGCAAGTGCACTAAATCAACAAGAATTTAGAAAATTTAACTCTACTTTGTAATGTACCTAAGTTGTAACGCAATATTTAACTTTAGGTCTTTATCCAAGGTGTCTCAATAAGTAATACGTATCAGGTGTGTGTCTGCACTTGAGTAGCAGGTACGAAAACATATCTACGGGACACGATCCCCCTGGATGTAGATATGAACGGTCGATTGCGAATCAGTAATAATAACAGTCAACATACAAATTTTCCTTTCTATGTTTATATGTCATAAAACCAATGTTTTCTGTGGTCAAAAGCTGAATAAGTGAAATTAATCCGTTTATCTTTATTTCTCACACCCGTGTTAAAGTGTATTGACATTCTTGATCCAGGATTACGTATTGAGAACATACTGGAATACAGACATATTATTTTAACTATACTGTACTAGATCTGTGGCGTATGAAATGTAATTGTCATAGCTTGACAAATGAATTATTATTGATGTCAAGTTTGACAACTGACATTTTGTACTGTTCGAAATTCGAAACTCATTTTGTCTTCATTTGCGATTTTGTGTGAAATAAAAAATTGTTCTATGTTCGTTAATATCAAATTCTCGTGTTGAGTTGTTATTGTTTGTAAGGAATTCTGACATCGGTGTTCACTGTTCAGTTTTGTTTACGGTTCAGACTACTACACTGTAGTCCGTGTATACATAATAATTGATTATACTTTGAAATGATATAGAAAAATGGAAGAGTTATTTAATAAGGTGCCTTGCAGGGAAACTCAGTTGCACGATTTACTTGATCTCTTAGGTGAATTAGATGAACCTCTTCCATGTTCCCTCTTTATAAGTGGAAGTATGGCGACTGGAAAAACTCTTTGTGTTAATTCTGTTGTGCGCTATTTGGATTATAAAAGCGTTGTTATAGACTGCGTTGAATGCTATTCTCCAAAAATATTGTTTGAAGAGATCGCATCATCGTTAGAAAACGACTTTGAAATTAAGTGTGACACTTTGGCGGAACTAATCACAAAATTAAACAATTTCTATGAAGTTGTGAAGTTTAAACCTGTGTTATTAATATTAGATAGAGCAGAAAGACTTAGAACAATGGATCACAACATAATGTCTACATTTCTGAGATTAAGAGAGTTTTGTAGATTAAATATTTGCACAGTATTCATAACACATCTAATTTTTGATAATTTCTCATTTAAAATGGGTGTCTGTGAGCCAATAAAAATTCATTTCCCCAATTATAATAAAGAGGAATTGTTTAAAATAATATTTTTGAGGCAGAAGTTATTTGTGGATCATGTTATAAGTGATCATGAAGTAAGCACAAAGATTAATCAGGAGCTACACAAACAAGAGCTGTTTGCAAATTTTCTCAATGCATTCTTAAGTGTATTCTACAGACCATGTCGAGATTTGATCGAGTTGCAACACATGGCTCAAATAAATTTTGTGAAATACTGTGAACCAATCATTGCAAATGAAATAGAAGCAAGTGACCTCTCCAAACTATGGCGTCACATAGCGCCCATCTTAAAGTCGAACCTGGAGTTACTCTATTTGAGAGTGAGTACTCAAAAGATCACACAATCTCCAGGCAAAGAGAATGTTAGTGGCTTTTTATATAACTTTGAAAATACTCTTAAGGAAGAGTTGATGTCAACAAAAACATTTGCACAGAGTTTCGAGCTCCCTTACTATGCTAAATACTTGCTCATAGCTGCATACTTAGCAAGTTACAACCCCCCAAAAGAAGATAAACGTCTGTTCATGAAAAACCATGGTAAGCAAAGGAAGAGATTGCAACAAGTTAAGGCTAAGGCAAAAATTAATGAGAAATTGAATACTCAATTAGGACCAAAAGTGTTTACCCTGGATAGATTACTAGCAATATTCTATGCTATTCTGGAGGACAAAATTGGCCTTACAAGCAACTTACTTGCTCAAATTGCGACTCTTGTTGAGTTAAAGCTAATTGCTGGCAGTAAAGAAATAGATTTAGACTCTTCCAAGTACAAATGCATTGTTGGCTACGACTTCATATCAGCTGTTGCTCAAACTGTTGGTTTTAATGTTAGAAAGTATCTGTATGACTTCATGTGATTGTAACATTTCAGTTTTATTTATTAATTCCTTTGTTTTCTTTATATTTTATATATTATTTATAATAAATAAAAAAATTGTCAAAAACAATCATGTTTTACTTTTTAAATTTTTTTATTTATATTTCATCAAGTTTTGATTGAGTAGCACCTCTAGCAATAAGGTGGTGGGTTAGATTCCTGCTGAGAAGATTGAATATTTGTCCATATGTGGGTCTTATGTTAATATGAATATTTACTTGTGTCAGCTTGATGTGTTTACAATACTATACAAATGAGTTAAGTTTTCTTTAGTGTTAATTCCGCCAATATTTGTTTTTAAAACAATTCGACACGTGTTTCGCCTCTACACGAGGCATCCTCAGGACGTGTTGTCTCGCCAAAGTCTGGCACGAGACTCGTGGATTTCCGCAAAGTAACGCCTAATCAATATTTTTTTTTACAAGCGCTGCCAACGTCATGAACTGTCATAAGACATTTGACATTTTTAAGTTCATGATATATCATTGATTAGATTAGACATCCCAATTAATTATAACATTTAATTAACTACTTACTGGCGCTTGTAAACACATCAAGATGACACTTGTATGTTAGCACATACTATTGTGAGAATATGTACATAGTCTAATATTAAAGTATACCACCACTTACGGATATTTAAGCATCTATGCTCTAGCATACTACCATAAATGCCAGTAATTTTCCTGGTTTTTCACTTTCCATCAAGTTAGCCTCTTGCTTGATAGTTCATACGAGTTCATGTACTCATTTATATCTTGAGTATAACCACTCAAGCCCCCAATCCCAATTCACTTTTATGCAGTTAGATTTTTAAAACTTTTTTATCAGTGTGGCTACCGACTAGTTTCGAACCATTCCAAAGACATTATTGTGAACCCACTCCACTCATCCTGATGAAGGACCTCCGAATGGTCCAAAACCAGTTGGTACCCACACCGATAAAACATGAGTAAAGCTAAAGTGTTAATAAATAAACTTTTATGCAGTGTTGTGAGCTATTTGATTTGCCACATGATGAATCCAGTCTTACACAAAACCTTACAGTATATAAAAAAAACATTTGAAACAGAGATACTCACCGATATGATGTCTTTGATAATGGCTTTGTCCGTGGACATTTTGGCTCGGTTGATGACAGACACATTGGGCCCAACCCATGTTACAAACATGAATTTCTTCCGTTTGGACATCTCATCACCCATTTGTAACCTGGATACAATAACGTCAAGTTTATATTTACTTTAATTAGTACATACAACAGAGTTATAACAAAAACATGTAAAAAATAAAAGTATAATACATATAAGTGTGCAATCTTAAGTGTTTCAATACTGTGACTTAATCCTCAAGTTTGCGCGTTTACCACGAAAGAAACCATTTGCCGTATCACCGTCCTTAAGCCCGCGCCTAGTACCAAACGGGTAAAAAAAATACGGAATCTCAAGCGATTGCCAATTTCGCGGTCATCTGGAAGGCAAAGCCAAATTGAATTTGAAAAAGTTGGGCCTCATAAATAGAGCACGGCAATACTTCAAGCCGGCCAACATTCTAGCGCTCTACAAATCTCAGGTCCGGCCACATATGGAGTATTGTAGTCATCTTTGCGCTGGCGAACCCCAGTATCGAGCCATTTGACCACATACAACGCAGAGCTGCCCGAATTGTCAATGATACAGTTCTCTATGAACGTCTGGATCACATGGCGTTGCATAGACACGAACATCGATTCATTGTATGTCTTCGACTGCATTTATCACGGTGAGTGTTCCGAAGAGTTGTTTCACCTGATTCCTACCGCCAAATTCCACCTTCGCACGACTCGCCATAAATTACAATATCATCCCCACCATCTGGATGTGTGGCATTCCTCCACAGTGCGGTTTTCAAGATTTTATTTTCCTTTTTTTTGCACGTAGGTACAAACAAGCTGTGGAATGATGCTTCCTTGTACGGTGTTTTCAGGACAATACGACTTTATTATACGGGTTTCCAAATTGAATCTCAAAAGTGAGTGTTACCAAAATAACAGACATAAATATCTCCAAAAAAGCACAAGTATATACAAGGTGTACGTGCTTAAAAAAAAGTAATCAAGGCTTATCTAAAAGGCCGGATACGCTCCTGTGAATCCTCTGGTGTTGCAAGATAATGTGGGCGATGGTGATCACTTAAAATTAGGTGACCCGATGTCCTACTCTTCCATAAATACAAAAGAGAACAAAGGCGAACGAAAGTTTACCCCACTCTTTCAAACGGCCTCAGTGAACCCAGGGCCCTGCATTCCATATAGGCAATTAGGCAGTGCCTACCTCGTTAAGAACCACGATAAATATAGCACTAGTGTTAAAGTTGATTTAGTTTAATTTGGTTCCGTAATTTATTACCAAAACTATTGAACACCCACTCATAAAAGTTTTTCTTACGCTAGGTCCTAAATATCTACCTAGTACTGTCGGACTAAAGCGCAACTACGATTAGTTAAATGTACCTAGAGTGCCTACCTTGCTAGAAAACCAATGCACGCCCCTGAGTGAACCGTACAGTTTAAGTCTATCGGGGTTGTTCTATATTTAATATATGGATCCGGTATTAAACTCTTAAGAAAGGAAATGTATACGGAACGGTACCATATGAGTCATGTATATGTTTTAAGCTGTATGGCACTCCGAATAGAGTTGCGAAGCCAGAAACGCTTTAGGTATGGCTCTCAAATGTTTGCATGTGAAAAAAATTAGGTGCCTACATTCAGTAGCGCTTACACTTAAACAACAGTTACTTTTGAGATAATTTCTCTCACAGGAGAAGATGGGTGGGGATATAGTACCCTATTTCAAGTAGCTAAATGACACTCTTTATACATAAATATCGTAGTGCGCTAAACTTTTTCGCACATGCCTACCATGTCTCATAACATTAGAACTCTTTTACTAATACTGGCACCCAAAGCCATAAAACTCAGGCGTTTCTGAATTTTGTCACAGTCAACCACTTTAAGTCAATGTGACAAACAGTTACAGGAAAATATTTTTGTATATTAATTGAAATACATAATAATCTTCTTTTATTTATCTGTCCTTTTTATTAACCCTCTATCATTGGTGGACACGATGTAATACTGAGACGTACGAGACAGTAAAATTTAGTAGAGCCCCAAGACATTTCTCACCTCAAATAACCAAAAGCTCTCTCGTCATCGGCGAAATGAGTCCGGAACTCTGTGAAGTCGCTCCCTCGCGCGGCACACACTATCCTTGCGCCGTCAAACTTGAATACAGCCCTGGCGAATAAGCGCAAAATTTATTTATTCACATACCTTACCTACTATATACATTACATTACCTTATTAGATATATTTCACCTCCTTTGCACAGGATGCCAGCTAGATTATGGGTATTGCTACACTACAACGGCGCCTATTTCTGCCGTAAA
The DNA here is from genome assembly GCA_949711755.1 of Leptidea juvernica. NCBI lineage: Eukaryota > Metazoa > Arthropoda > Insecta > Lepidoptera > Pieridae > Leptidea > Leptidea juvernica. The sequence goes on along the minus strand of CATIXQ010000012.1, from coordinate 14,867,765 downwards.
GCAGTAATGTATAAGCATGTGTTTCGGTCTGAAGGGCGCCGTAGCTTGTGAAATTACAGGGCAAATGAGAATTAATGAATATAATGAATGAATGAATATATGAATTATAATGAACATATTATTTCTCAAGGTGGCGAGCGTAATTGTAGATCCGTTAGAATTTTTGAGTTTTTCAAGAATATTCAGTGGCACTGCATTGTAATTGGCAGGGCGTTCAATTACCATCGGCTGAACAATCTGCTCGTCTCGTTCCTTATTATCATAAAAAAATACTAACAGCTGTACTTATAATACCCGCATAGTGGTAATGTTAGCGACCGCCATCTTAGTGAAATCAGAGACTACAATCAATCACCGTACCGTTTATAACATTATCAGACTTGTTTTGGATTGTGAATTAACATCCTTATTATTGATTCGGTTACATGTTAATTTGTTAAATGTCATACAATGTTAAATTTGTGTTTCAATCATTAAGCAAATATTCCATGTGCTCATGAAATTGGCAACTGGTTGTTTTTAAACTGTCTGTCTAAAATTGACGTCACAGAGATGGAAGGCTGTCTCAATACCAACGCACTGGGATTATAAATAATGGTTACGTGTTATTGTTATGAATGAATGTTATTGTGAATAAGTTGCATTTTTAAGAGATTGAAAAAGAATACTACGAGAATTTCTTGCGCCGTTTATTTTCTCTCATTTGTTTACGAAGCGGTGGTACCACTTTAATTCATATCAAAAAGAATTCCAAAGAAAATATTTATGCAAAAATGCCCTTTTAAATATCACAACCTAGCATGGCTACGCAAAAAGAAATAAACTCGTCAATCATACCATTCTGTGGGTGACCCGTCGGACCTCACATCGTCGTAGGCTGACCGTATTGTGTCTCGATCCAAACCTGTAGTCATCGTTACCTGAGAAAAAAAATAATAATTAGGCATGTTGTTTTAAATAGATTTATTTCCGAGTTGGAGAAACGAATAGGAATAATTTGATGTTTTCACGTGCTCAATCAAATCCGATTTTGACAATTTATTTAAAATCTCAATGTGTATATATACTGTGAAATGTTGAAATATGATTGTATAGTAATTGTTATTTCAATTGAATTGTATTTATATTTTGTCGTTATCTTGTACAGCTCGTAATATATTTGTTAAAAAAAACAGTTAAACCTGCATATAACTGTTGCTCGGAGTGTCAATAGATGTGAAAACCAAATATATCTTGATACCTAATTTTAATGGAAGCATTATGAAATTACAAATTCTAACACTAAAACACAATTTTATGAACGATGTGGGACTTGAACCCAGGACCTCTGGCGTTCCGTGCCAGTGCTCTCCCAACTGAGCAAACCGTTGGACAAGATGAAGCCACAACATGAGAGTTGAACAAAGCATACAAGATTTCCTGGCACGGAACGCCAGAGGCCACAGGTTCGAGTCCCGCATCGTTCATAAAATTTTGTTTTCAAATTTTATTTGTGAATTAATCCTAGAAGTGAGGGTTATCACTTTAAAACATAACAAATTGTTTAGATTTACAAGAGCGACATCTCAAGTCAATTTCCTAATAAGCAAATATTGGGGTTGAGCAGGTTATCAACTGTAAAGTAGATTCTGTAGATGAAGCCACAACCTGAGAGTTGAAGAAAGCATATAAGATGTTATGACGATACGTCACTTGTACGGTTAGCTCAGTTGGGAGAGCACTGGCACGGAACGCCATAGGTCGTGAGTCCCGGATCGTTCGTAAAATTTTGTTTTTAAATTTTATTTCTGCATTAATCCTAGAAGTGGGGGTTATTACTTTAAAAACATTAAAACAAAACACGATTGACACAAAACAAAGTTGTTTAATACTAAAAGTTCTAAGTTTTCATTTCTATCGGCAGTCTCTGCAACTGCCAATTTTTTTTATTACAAATAAACACATACTTAATAAAATCTAAATAATCATTGAATAAAATCCATAATATTAAAAATTCAAAATCAAAGCATTATGAAATCTTCATATCTTACAATGTTTTTCTTTACAACTTTTAGTGTCATCGTATTCATTAGGAAGCAGATTTTTCAAAGTGGTATCTTTACAACTCCTATAAATGATACTAAATAATTAAAGCAACTTTTTAATTACAATTTACACTGCAATAAACCGTACAAATGCACGTGTTCAACACGGGCGGTAACGGCTTCTTAATTTAGTCGGTTATTTTCGTCGACATAAACAAAAAGGAATGTGAACGAAATAATAATGAAATATTCATCACTATTTTTAGTTCGTTTAATTTTAATTAAGTCCAATGAACGAGAGTAGGGCGGGGTTTAGATAAATGAACGTGTACGGTTTTATTTTAATCGTTTGACTAAACAATGCAAAATTTTATGTTGATTTTATTTTACCAATAACTTACATTCACATCTTAACAAATTTAATAAATATCATACGGTGCTTACGAATTATTATTTTACCTGGTATTGGGGTTAATTAATTCACACATAGTTGCTTAACCCATAAGAACCGAACAGTGAACACATGTTCATTTTCTAACACAAGACGTTACTTGCAGATTGGTTCTATGAAGCATTTATTATGTCGGTTTTAATTGAGATTCAACTCAATGTTTATAGTAACGTGTGAAACTATTACTGTAATATGTTTAAGATATAAAATATTTAGTTATTCTTGTAGCCGCCAACATCCGCTTGCAATAAACGCTGTGACCCGCTAGCCTTCAGTGTAAATATAATTTTATGACAAACCGATATTCGCTGTAGCATTATTTGTAACTGACTTTCCGTATGAATAACTGAAAATGTAGATGACTTTAAGATGAAGAATTCCTTTATATCTGCATATGAATCACTATTGATAAGTATTGAGACGTTTAAAATAGGCTGCGGGATTGATCAAAATTTCGCAATTTTTCGCAGAATCAATAAATTCGTTCGAGTTTCTTTAAAATAATTATAAATGTCAACTTGGCTTAGGTATTTATATTTTAACTTAAATATCTTCGATCAACAAGTTAGATATTGTATTTTAGATATGTACTTTATAGGTGCGGTGGTTTAGTTCAGACAGTTTAAATAGATTTAGTTCTTCTTAGTTAAATTAGTAGATAATTTAGTTATTACTTATTAAAATTTTCATTAATATTATCAAAAGTTCTTTTTCGGGTAATTCAGGCGTAATCAGTACCACCAAGAATTTTCATATTTATATTAATAGAAGGTCCGGATAATTTGACCTAAAATAATAACCGCATCGTCGGAATAAAGCATCTTAGTCCTTTTTTAACACGCTTATATTAGCATAATGTATCTATGTAATGGATGGAATTTTTGAACGTGATTTAACCTCTTTAAAACGTCGGATCGAAGTGAAACCTTGCACTTATCAAGCACCGATGACAATGTTATAATGAATATAGTCTGCCTTACTTTACTTAGCTGGGTATGTGTCTGTTTTTTTTTTTTATGGAATAGGAGGACAAACGAGCGTACGGGTATGTCACCTGTTGTTAAGTGATCACCGCCGCCCACAATCTCTTGCAACACCAGAGGAATCACAAGAGCGTTGCCGGCCTTTAAGGAAGGTGTACGCGCTTTTTTTGAAGGTATGTTTGTATGTAACGGAATATTAGAACATGAATTTCGTCCCCCTTTAAAACGTCTGATTAATTTGTAACTTTGCACACTTTTCGGGAACCGATGACAATTAGTCTATAGTCTATCCTATTTTCTTACTAGGATCTTTAGGATTAGCTTTTCTATAAGTCTGATATCCGCTAGTATCTTATTGTCAAAGACGAAGGCGCGTATACATTGCACACACCAAAAAGTTTACTATTTGTTGCTACTAAATTATCATTGTTTTAAGACTAAAAAAGCTAAGTAATAGTTATAAAAATAAAATAAGTTGTAAAGTAAGCTAGAAATTAGAGAATAAGTTTTATGTAGGCATAGTGTGATAGACAAAAAAAATTGGGTTGGACTTTACAATACTGGGTTCTAGCAATTTAGTTTGAAAATTATTATTGATGAAGCAGTTATCTGTTTTTCGTTTACAATTGACAGTTTTAAGCCTCCCGCTGCCATGCCAGCGCTCATTTTATTTACGTCGTTACCATGCCATAAAATTAAAAAAAATGTTTTATTTACGTTAGTTTTTTTTTCGTATTTTAACGGTGCATTACCTTGTAATAACAGTGGTATCATTATAATCGTGGACTAAAGCTCTATCAACTACAATATTTTTACCTTCTAATTCGTGCTACGGCCCACTAAATGTTAACCATTATTTATTTATCATGCATATAACATAGCAATATAAGTGTATGGGTAAAGTATTGGAAATTTTCATGTATTTTGTTATTGTATATATTACCTATGTGATCCTTTAATGATTAATCCCTATCCCAATAAACACCAAGAGGTCTATAGCTATAACGTTGGCATTATGTATTTTGTAGTTAGTTTGCCTTTACCTTTGAAGAACACGAAAATCCAGAATGACACGACTCAACATCTTGCAAATCACTTTTTGTAGAATCATCTTCTTTAACCTCCTTAGCAATCTTATATAGCTCGTCTACTCTGCTTTTTAGATGTTTCAATTCAGTCTTAATTCTTCTTCTATCAGCCGACACCTCATCAAGACCCGAGATCTTCTCCGAAAATTGCGATACAATACTCTTTAGTTCATCAACACTTCGAGAGAGAACGTCAAATTTGTTCAGCAAATTATTTTGATTAATAGCAAGTTTGTCTATATGTTCTTCCATATATTTATAACTGCCTTCCATTGAGTCGGTCATTTTAGGATTGTTTTTTTATCGAATTAATTCATTATGTATTAAAATTAATGATTTTAACTATGGATGACACTTTATGACACAATTTTTTCTTCTCCGCCTCTACGTGTGAAGTTTTTATGATATGATTTCGTTTGATTGATTTGTGTTTTATATTTGATAGCTTTTGAAAAGTGTTGCCGTTTTATGAGTATAGTATTAAGATTTTGAATTCATAGACCGTAATCAAACCTTACATATTCATCGTTATAAATATTTAAAGGTTTGTCATTTTGTTCGGTGTCAGTATTAATTCGGTTGATATTTGCAATTCCTTAAGTTAAGAAAATAATATTGAATGATTTACATCCTGTTTATTCTCCTAACTACTAGGGTTTTTTCACCTCCCAAATACTTTTTCGCACACTTTGCAGTACGTCTCAACAGGGCGTAATACTCGTATAGGCAACGAATGAAAAGGAAAGAGTGTTTCATTCTCCAGTCACTTCTTGTATGGTTGGCCAAAGACTAGTAAAAGAGAAGGGAGACTTTCGCTTGTTTACGATCTTTGTGTATAGGCTTAGAATTAGGTGATAATATTGTGTTTGTTGTTCCAAAAAAGGCATTTATTTTAGAATCCTTTTTGATGTCAGTTCATACACTACCGCTGCTTCGGAAACAAATGGCGCTCTGAGAGAGAAGAAACGACGCAAGTAACTCTTCCAGCTTTCTTTGTTGCACTCTTTTAAATAAAATATATAATTATTACAAAAGTTATTGCTATAGAATAATCATAATCTAGTCCCAGGCTGTCCGATCACATAGATATTCAGCTGTGGAGTAGTAGGATTTACGACAGAGCCATTTTTAATGAAACATTTAAATTTATTTATAGATAATGCCTGAACAGCGTCTGGGACTTTAATATAAAAGTTTATACATTTATCCTTAAAGCTTTTATGTATCTTATTGAGCCCACTTGAATTAGTTACAAGCAATCCCTTATTTCTAGTGTTATAATTATGAAAATCACTATGAAGAACAAAAAGGTGACAATATTTGTGAACGTATATTAAATTTTCATAAATATACTGACATATTTGTGCCTATTCTTATTATATTTATATGCGCCTATTTCTGCCGTGAAGCAGTAATGTGTATATACTGTGTTTCGGTCTGAAGGGCGTCGTAGCTAGTGAGAACAAATGAGACTTAACATCTCATGTCTCAAGGTGACGAGCAAAATTGTAGTGCCGCTCAAAATTATTGGGTTTTTCAAGAATCCCGAATGCCGCACTGCATTATAATGGGCAGGGCGTATCAATTACCATCCAACGTCCTGCTCGTCTCGTCCCTTACTGTCATAAAAAAATGAAAAGTCATAATATTTATTTCTTAAAAATTTTCTTTGAGTTACTGTCTATAACCAAGCTGATATATAGCACGAACAGCTCTCTTTTGCAGAGCAAACACTTATATATCTATGTCAGCAGCATGACCCCACAGCAAAATACCGTCGGTCATGATGCGGTGAAAATAACTGAAGTACACTAATCTAGCGGTAGCAACATTCGTGTCGGTACTCTCTAATCTTTCTAACAGCGTATGCAGCAGAGCGCAGTCTATCTGCTAGTTGGGCAAAATGTGGACCCACTTATCTAATGTGATACCCAAAAAGGCCGTAGTGTCCACAAGTTCCAATCTCTGGTCATTTATAAGTACTATGGTTTGTACATCCGCGTTGTTTTCTGTAATGAATCGTAAACACTTTGTTTTTTATTGTTTAAGTGAAAATATCTGTACAGTACATCTTTGAGCGTGCATTATTCACAGTATTGTGAGCAGAACAGGCCGCTTATCATCATGGTAAATCGTCTGCTCAGATGGTAACTACATAAAAAATAGTGACGACTAATCTAAACAGCCTAACTTATTCCAAAACCTTCCTTCTGAATCTTCAAGGGTTTCTCTCCAATGTGATGTTCCGAGCATTGATTGTCAGGACTGGTTTAAAGTTAGTAATAAACTGGTATCCTCAAGACAATGAACTACGAAGCACTTGATGATTATTGTTTAAATAACACTCAACTGTCCTCGATACACAAACACAAAATCTAGAGTATTGAACCGAATGGAGACGTTATGCGGATAAAGCACAGAGTAACCTAAAGAATAATAAAGTAACAGGAATAATCATTTCATTGTACATGACGGCTAAGTCTTACACTCGCGACACATCACACGATGTCACGCACACTAAAGTAATAAACCTATGCTTATTATATATCATCTAAGACTAAAACCAGTCTGCCCAAAAATATGGTTACAAAATATAATAAAAATTTTTTTTTTGAATTGAAATATTATTTAACATCGCGGGAAAGTCTCTGGCGTATGGTATGTGAAGGCAGGCATTACGTCAAATAACTGTTTGGAAATAGTCTATGGTCTGGAACATTTTACAAAGTTAATCATAATTTAAGATTTAATTGAGTGAATAATCGTCATTGACATAAGTACCATTATTAATCTCACTGCACGTTTCATACTAAACTAAATTTCAATTTTTACTTAGGCTGCCCCGCCTTTTATTAGGTAGTATTGACATCCTCTTTGGTAAGTGACAACCGCCGCCCACACTCTCTTGGAACACCATTGCCTATTAAAATTCGTCAAAAAATGTCTACACGTGTTATACCTACTTATATTACGTAGGTATACATTAACACATACAGATAACATTAAAACATTCATTCAAATTAGCACCTTATTTCGTGACAGCTATGTTCAAACTTCAAAGTCACTTAAGTTTATATCGGTTTGAATTGATTGACACTTGAATTTTTGAGCCTCATTGTGAGTCTATAATATGTGACTATATATATAATAATATGTGATTATAAATGTTTATTACAGTATCTACGATCATCGTTCTTAATTATTGTAAATGCCACCATTATGAATGACGAAAGGATCGTAACAAGCGTACCTCGTACGAGGGTCATCTGATGGTAAGTGACAGCCTAGCGAAACTCTCTAATTAAACGGTGATTCACTCGATTGTATCAAACGTGCAGTCATTGATAGATTGACAGATGACGGCTATAATCTTATTAAAGACGGAGATACCCAAAATCCACTACGTTTTCAGCAACTGTTCGTTTTCAAACTTATCCGGATTATACATGTAAATCGTCGCCATATTGTAATTATTATTTCAAACTTGTGTCAAATCTCACTGCACGTTTCATACTAAACTAAATGTCAATTTCTACTTAGGCAGCCACGCCTCTTATTACGTAGTATTTACATCCTCTTTGGTAAGTGACAACCGCCGCCCACACTCTCTTGGAACACCAAGGATCATACAAGCGTTGTTGCCCTTTTTTAGACGTGTACTTGCTCTTGTTTACGGTACCTGGTTATATCCTGCAAACACCATAGCACACTGCGTTTAATGGAAACTATAGGTTTTTGCCCTGTGCTGCCCCGGGGCGTAAAAAGAATAGGGTACTCCCAGGTCCAAGGGTGTCGTAAGAGGCGACTACGGGCTTTTTGAAAGTGGGAGAGTCACGCTGCTGTCTTATGACGTCAGCAATATCGGGCCAGACTCGTCCGGGTTACTTACCACACTCGCACAGAATACCGGCGTGAAGTAGCGGCCTAGTGCCGCTATGTTTCGCATAGGTTAGTGTCGAGGACCGGAGGCCATTGGTCAGCAGATTGGGATAGGATGCGTTCCTTTTTTGCATCCTACCCTTGGGGCAGGGTTTGTTTCCTTTCGGATGATCCTAGTGCCTGCGCCGTTGCAGTAGCCGATGTGATACTGCAGGGCATGGATATTTTTATACCAAGCTCTGTAGTACCGATCGGTGGCAGATCACAGCCCTGGTTCGATGCGTCAGTTAAAGCAGCATCTGACTGCAAAAAACAGGCGTATCGAACTTGGGTTGCGGCGCTGGGCTCAAAGGATCCGAACTGCATAGTTCTGAAGAGGAAATATAACCGTGCCTCCAGATTTTTTAAGCGGCAAATCGCCCGTGCGAAATCGAAGCACGTCGTCAAAATTGGCGAGCAGCTTTCCAGTTACCCGACCGGAACACGCAAGTTCTGGTCGTTGTCGAAACCTGCTCTTGGTAACTTCAACCAGCCGTCCATGCCGCCGTTGCACATGAGGAATGACACCCTGGCCCATACGGCAAAAGAGAAAGCCGATCTCCTGTGCACTCTTTTTGCCTCCAACTCGACTCTTGACGACAACGGAAAAACACCGCCGACCATCCCGCGGTGTCAGAGCTCCATGCCTGAAGAACAGTTCCGACAGAAAACTGTTAGGCGAGCTCTGTTTTCGTTGGACGTCAGGAAGTCGAGCGGGCCGGATGGCATTTCTCCAATCGTGCTTAGAACGTGTGCCCCTGAGTTGACGCCGGTGCTAACGCGTTTATTCCGGCACTCTTATTCAAAAGGCGTAGTCCCTGATTCATGGAAGTCAGCCCTTGTCCATCCGATCCCAAAAAAAGGAGACAGTTCGGATCCGGCAAACTACAGGCCTATTGCTATTACCTCCCTACTCTCCAAAATTATGGAGAGCATAATTAACCGCCAGCTCTTGGTATACCTTGAGGGTCACCAGTTGATCAACGACCGGCAGTACGGCTGTCGCCATGGTCGGTCGACTGGCGATCTTCTGGTATACCTAACACATAGATGGGCGGCGGCTATTGAAAGCAAGGGGGAAGGCCTGGCAGTTGGTCTGGATATAGCGAAGGCCTTTGATCGTGTATGGCACAAGGCGCTCCTCGCAAAACTTCCATCATTTGGGCTTCCCGAGAGCTTATGCAAGTGGACCTCCAGCTTCCTCACTGGGCGCAGCATACAGGTCGTTATCGACGGTTATTGCTCGAATCCCAAGCCCGTGAACGCTGGAGTGCCCCAAGGCTGTGTGCTATCTCCCACGCTGTTTCTTCTGCATATCAATGATATGTTGGACACCGCCAACATGCATTGCTATGCAGACGACAGCACTGGTGATGCCGTATACACGGGCCATGCAGGTCTCTCTCGGGAAAACGTCGACCAGTGCCGGGAGAAACTTGTGTCTTCTATCGAGTCCTCTCTCGAGAAGGTCGCGGAATGGGGTAAGTTGAACCTTGTCCAATTTAACCCCCAGAAGACTCAAGTTTGCGCGTTTACCACTAAAAAAACCCCATTTGCCGTATCACCGCTCTTCGAGAACACTTCCCTTAAAGCCTCGCCTAGTATCGGAATACTGGGTCTCGAAATCTCGAGCAATTGCCAATTCCGTGGCCATCTGGAGGGCAAAGCCAAACTGGCTTCAAAGAAACTGGGCGTCATAAATAGAGCACGGCAATACTTCAAGCCGGCCCACATTCTAGCGCTCTACAAAGCGCAGGTCCGGCCTCACATGGAGTATTGCTGTCATCTCTGGTCTGGCGCACCCCAGTATCAGCTCGATCCATTTGACCGCGTGCAACGCAGAGCAGCGCGAATTGTCGGGGACCCAGTACTCTGTGAACGGCTGGATCACTTGGCGTTGCGTAGAGACGTCGCTTCATTGTGTGTCTTCTACCGCATTTATGACGGGGAGTGTTCCGAAGAGCTTTTCAACCTGATTCCTGCCGCCGAATTCCACCTTCGCACGACACGCCACAAGTTACGATATCATCCCCACCATCTGGATGAGTAGCGGTCCTCCACAGTTTTCAAGGAGCTTTCTTCCGCGTACCACGAAGCTGTGGAATGAGCTTCCTTGTGCGGTGTTTCCGGGACGATACGACATGGGTACCTTCAAGAAAAGCGCGTACACCTTCCTTAAAGGCCGGCAACGCTCTTGTGATTCCTCTGGTGTTGCAGGAGAGTGTGGGCGGCGGTGATCACTTAACACCAGGTGACCCGTACGCTCGTTTGTCCTCCTATTCCATAAAAAAAAAATAAAAAAAAAAAAAAAAGTACTCCCCTTAGCCTTAGTTGCCTGTTATGACTTGACTTTTGAGGAAGAAGACATATCATACACGTGGAAGATCTCCAATGCAAGTAAAGGTACTTTCTACCAAATGTCGATTTCAGTTTCAGGTAACCACGCTAGAAATTCGTTAAGTACCATTTCCCTTCGTTAAATACTACGAAACAAAGATAATAAATAAACAGGAAAGTCTGGATATTAACCCATATTAAATCTTAGCACACAGACATGTAGTTTCATTTGATACGGAAACTCATAACGAGTACTGATTTAGCGCACTTAAATGAGGAATTTGAGCTATTTGTCGGTGTTGTACACGAGCTGGCTCAACACAAATTTGCGATTCGTAAATTCTAGAAAATCTATGTATATAGTATTTAAAACATCCCTACTAATATTATAAAATGTGAATGTAAGTTAGTTTGTTACGCTTTCACGCCAAAACCACTGAACCGATTTTGATGAAATTTTATAGGCTAGAGCTTGGATAATGACATAGGCTTTCTTTAATGGTGAAAAAATAAGTGGAGGGGTTGAAATAAGAGACGGAAGTTTGTATGGGAATTCGTCATTTACGGAGATAAAACCATGAAACTTTGTATTTAGACACTTGATAGAGAGTATTTTTTAAACTGTGACCTACATAGGGATGACATAGGATGTTAAAATACGTAGAGAAATACTATTAAAGAGACTGTCCACAATGACAAGGGATATCCGCTGTATCGTAGAAGAGCGCTACCAGCAGCGGAAAGAGCAGTTTGTATGTGTATTATTTGTAAAGTATCCTAAAAAATGAAAATGCTACCCAAAGTAACTATTCCATGCCGACGAAGTCGCCAGTAAAGCTAGTTATTATATAAAATATTTAAATAGGCATCGGCAGACGCAGTGTTGGTAGGCCCCCACAAGGATGATCTGGTCATCAGAGCCGGCATAAGTTGGATGTGATCAGCGCAGGACCGATCGTCGGATTTTGTGGACACATATCCAGCCATGGACGTCTTTCGACTGAAATGATAATAATAATGACAGGCACCTGAAATCATAACCTATAAAGAAGTTAGCCATAACCCAGTGTATAATGCACATTATGTTAGCAATTAGATCACATACTGTTTTCAAGACTGTCTAACGCATAGTGTACGCATATGAATCAGCGCTGAACTCATTTCGTAAATGAACAGTATTTTAAGACACTTCTGACCAACGAGAAGTAGCATCCAGGAAGTAGATTTCCTAAAAGCCAGCTAGCTAGTGAAATTACTGGGCAAAATGAGACTTAACATCTTATATCTCAAGATGACGAGCGTACTTGTAGTGCCACTCAGAATTTTTGGCTTTTTCAAGAATCCTAAACGGCACTGCATTGTAATGGGCAGGGCGTATCAATTAACATCAACTGAACATTCTGCTCGTGTGGTCCCTTATTGTCATAAAAAAAGCCAGACCTTTGCACAATAAAATGATAACATACATACTATTTAGGAAACAAATAGGATTCTGTTTTTCGAATAACTAATAATTTGGCATTTTGTAGCATTGAGAGTCATGTCATTACGGTCACACAGAGTCAGGCCATCCTGCATGCTCTTAACGAGTCAAAACTTTGATGTTATCAAGGCCGAGAAGACATTTTATCAAGATCAAAATTAGGAGAGGTCCTAAAAGTTTTTGTTAGAAATGTAATCCTTCAATGTTGAAATAGTTTACAATTTGATTATGCCGTTTATCGTTAAACTAGTAGTTGGCCGATGCATTCGCAACTAAAGTATACCTCAATGAAGTGTTTAATATGAGAATAATCATTAACAGAGAGAGTTGTCATACTTAAATATGCAGGGCAAGCCTGTCAGCCATTAGGTTGGCATAGTGACATCCCATTCTGCACGGACGCACGCCAAGAAAGGGAAGATATTAGTAGGATATTCTATTGACAGAAACTTTCGACAGCAAGTCGAACAGTTCCTCGGGACACTGCACGTGATACAAAAGAGGAAATTAAAGTAACTGACAGCACTTTCAATGCAACTTAAGTACGATATAAATACGATATTTTTAATAAAAAGGACTAACACGCCATGAGCGCTGTCATTGTGAAGATTCTCCGAATGAGTGCGATATATTTGGGTAGCAAACTTATTTTGAAGATTAGATATTGGATAAAGTTCTCATTTCAGAGAAGATAAAAAAAGAGTATCAAAATATGCATTTTTAAATTGTTAAAAATGTTTTTTTCTTAACTAATTTGTAACGTTGACGTATACATATATCTTTGGATACACAATATGTATATTTTTATCTGATAAATGTTTTTATTTTATGTTGATGTGCGCATGATGATGCGCCAAAAAGTTTATGAAAAAAGAATATTTCAGCGTACTCTATGAGTGTTACAGATTATAAAGTACACCAACATGAAATAGAGTGCAACAGTTTATTTTAGAGGACAGTTTGACAACTGTACCCTAGTTACAACCCAATTCTACGCGCACGAAGTCGCGACCAGAGCCTAGTAACTAACAGTTAATATAATAATATAAAACACTACAATAATATCGTTTCCATGCGAATGTTATTGCTATCATAAAATCAAACAATCTATCAATTGTTTGTTATCTATTATCAATACTCACAAACGTGTTTGAAGAGCCGATACATAATATTTACAGTATCGTCTGTTTTGTTTAGTATGTTTTGCACACGGTTATACTCGCTATTGTTATTACTACATTTTTATAATATACTTTTAGAAGGATCAAAACGTTTCGTTTCTTTTTTTATAGAGATAAAAAATACTAATGACAGATATGAAATAATTGAAATAAATTACTTAACTTAATCTACTTAATATCAAGCTTGTAGACTATAAGCCTTGCTAATACCCATATTCGCAATGCAAACAATTCACTCAACCAACTGAAGGGAGGGTGCGCGGTGTATCGTCTGCTGATTGGTCAGGCAGGTAATAATCACAAAAAATCGTAAACAATCGCTACTGTAGATATAAGATCTATTTTTCCAATGTAGTGTCTGAAAGCGAATAAAGGGCGAATTTATTAGGCATTAGTCCATTGTCTACTATTTAAAAAAAATTAGAACATTCGCTTTATCTTGTAAAATATACTATACAATTTCGTCATAAGCAGTAAATTCGTTGGTAGAAATCTCCAGATTACGGTTTTCTGGTAGGGGTCATTCTACGGGTCGTTACCATATTGTACCCTTGTGCCTTTAGATCCGAGATAATTTAAAAAATATCTGCAACCATCCCTATAATACCAATATAATATTTGCATTATCTATCATCGGCACTCATAATATTATTATCACTGGAGTTTTATTGAGGCAATTTATATTATCTATATTGATTTACAATTGAAAGGAGTAGAATCTAGATGCTATTAAAATTAACAATTGAGTTGTATTCGGTGAATCATTATTGGATTTAACCTCACGCAACTTTATCCGCGCATATTTTGCTTTTAAGATGCTTATTAGAAGTGTCGCTGGCACAATGGGTTTTCATATTTGAAAGAAAAATATCCAAATGTTACAGAGAGTATTTATTTTTAAATTTTTAGTTAGGTTAAATTGTTTTTATTATTCATAATTCTTATGTTTAAAGTCAGTATTTTTATTAGTAGTTTTTGTTGATGCTTCATCTATAAGATAACGTAAATATTTTATCTCACTTTAGATACAATGGCACAGCTGAAATATATATGCAAATCAAATCTAATGGGTCAATGTGACGTATGGGCGCATTTTCCCGCCATATTCCCGGTCGGCCATCTTGCGAAGGTCAACATTCGACAGATTATAAATAAGTGTGACGCACGCCCAACTTGGTTGAATGAACGCGCATCTGAGTTTACACGCTTTGAGAAACGATATGGTATGTGTTTCTTTGTTGTATGCAGCTTTTTATACATAAATAGCATTTGACGTAGGTACTTATTAATGTCAATCAAAAATATGTGACCTTTATGTTTGAGGTCATCTTAAAAACGCGGCGAAAATATTTTGTATTCCTTTTATTGTTTATTAAGTTATTTCAAATCTATTTAATTACCTACAACTACAGCTAACACACCTTTAAAAATAAACTCAGTGTTTGTTTCTCTGAAAAAACTGTAAAACAACTAACCTAGGCTTTATTTATGGATGAGGATATGTGGGTCCCTTTATGACATATTTTGATCACCGCTGGCCATACTTTTTTTTATGAAATAGGAGGACAATCGAGCGTACTCTCTTACTAATCCAATAATCTCTTGTAACAGCAGAGGAATCACAAGAGCGAAGCCGACCATAAAGCCAATAAAGTGTCGAATAACCGTACAGCTAAATCACTACTATGGAAGGTAGAGGTAAGGAGAATCATCTGTGTATATGAAAAAATGTCCGTCAAAATGCCTTCAATTAGGTTGCCGCTACATTAGCATCAGGGTAGATCTTAAAAAAAAGCCAAATATAAAATAATACTTATCACTCTAGATGCACGTTTCACTATAATAATTCTGTAAGGTTATTGTATTTATTACATTATTTTGTACAACGTAATTTGTTGAAATTTTCAGTAATTAACTACTTTACTCAACAATGATATAATTTTTCTTGACTCGGCATACTTCAATTTGTTTACAATTGCTACATTCACCATACTTCATAACGTGTCTGCACCAGCGCCATTGTGGAAGTTTTTTGAACTGTTATTTATCGCATAAGCTGGACACTTTTTCAACTTTTCTCCCATTTGAGATGATTCTCCTTGCCTCTCAGTGTTATCTTATTGCTGGTATATAGTTGGTTGGTATATTTTATATATTGTTATAAAAAAATCTGATTTTTTTTCATGAAAATAAGGGACGAGACGAGCAGGACGTTCAGCTGATGGTAATTGATACGCCCGGCCCATTACAATGCAGTGCCGCTCAGGATTCTCAAAAAACCCCAAAGATTCTGAGCGGCACTACAACTGCGCTCGTCACCTTGAGACATAAGATGTTAAGTCTCATTTGCCCAGTAATTTCACTAGCTACGGCGCCCTTCAAACCGAAACACAGTAAAGCTTACACATTACTGCTTCACGGCAGAAATAGGCGCCGTTGTGGTACCCATAATCTAGCCGGCATCCTGTGCGAAGGAGCCTCCCACTAAAACGGTAGGGTTAGCGGCAGAAATTGCTGAAAATATATATCAATTGTAGGTGGATGCAATTGTATTGCTTCCCTGTGGGGCGGGGCGGACAAGACGAGCCCTTTTCGGTGTATTGGCACAAAGACTAATAAAAGAGTTAATTATTCTGTAAGTGTGTGAAGATACTATGTAGACTGAAATGAACGCCTCGGCTAATATAGATAAAAAATGTTTTAGGTTAAATGGATCTCTACTCTATAGTCTCTGCCCTCTGGCACAAAATATGTAACAGTACAAGTACCTCTGGATAGTCTAGATTTATATAAAAGAATCAGGCTCTGCACTGTGGCCGAGTCCACAGAATACTAATTATTTTTGCATATTGGTTGAAGAATACATTATAACCCACAATGTTCATACCCTGTGAATATATTTTTTTTAGTTTAGCAATATTCGTTTAGAACAATTCTTTCGGGGTCTAGTTTGTGATATGAATAATAGATTAAAATATTTCTTTATTTTATGATTAACAATAATTTGTAATTTACTGAATCATTTTTATTGGTAGTAAAAATGATTCAGAATATTATATCTAGTCGTCATGATTATAATATGTGATTTTATCAGAATTTTATCTTGCTTTAGTAGAATCAATGGCAAAGCCAGAATGAATGCAAATAAAATATAACGGGTAAATGTCAATTCAAAGTGACGTTTGAGCGCATTTTCCCGCCATCCGGTCGGCCATCTTGCGCAGAGATCATTTATGGAAATTTATTATTTTTTTTTATAATTTAGATACCAAGATTACCTAAGATTAACTAAGTAATCACAAATACACCAATTGTAATAGGTATCACAAACGTTAAGCTCCTTTAAATATGTAAAAATTATCTACATTGTATGCTTGTATTATGTTACATTTTATCTTATTAATCCTATTCTAAATTATTACATTTTTGATTATCTTATATTTAATTAGGTAAATAAAAGTATATATCACAATAATTATTGTTCAAGTGTTCTGCACAAAGATTTATCCCTTGCTTTTCTTATCCAACTCGCTCCCATCTCCGATTTAGATCCAGTTTAGATTATTTCTCTGTCTTACGTCTAATCTGTCCAACGCATTTTCATGTTAGTTGATAGATTTAATATATTAAAATACCGAAACAAATCCTGAATCTTGTATTACAGGACCCAGAAAGTGCATTTTGGGATTTACTCAAGCCCTTAGGTAGTCATGGCAGGCAGTCTTGTTTTTTTACCATTGTTTTTTTTTTAAAAAGTACATAGTGTTATAATCACCTTGAAGAACGAATCGGAACTCTTCGCGTAAACGTACTACCTACTTGTTATTGGCTCCTTCTGAAAACACCAAGTTACGAGATGTGTACCTACTTGATCTTTGGTTGTTCTGCGTTTAGCATTTTATTTTTAAATCAATACTTAGTTACCTCTTCCTAACCCTCCGCTAAATTAAAAAAAAAGTTAAATAAAAAGTCATTTCATCCCTCAAAATCCTCGCCGTACTTAGAGTATTCTTTGAGTACACTTGCACCTATCAAATTTGAGCACTTCCCCTAAAATAATCATTCTTACGCCTTTGTTTTACGAAGAACACTTGAATTATAAGTGCACTGAGTCTTGATATTTTATATTGTGTGTTTCACGAACGCCTCATATTCGCGTCTAAAAAGAGGGAGCCGCTGTCAAATATATCTGATTTGTCAGTGTCAATTGTCAACCAATCAGGGGATCATTAACCGTCAATTCACGGACGAGTAAAATAAGAAGGACTCCGTGTCACCTTACATAACAGTGAGGCACCAAAACAAGCCGGTAAACGTGTAAATACATAGTCCCACGCATAGACTTGCACTAATACAAGCCGATGGGCCGCCATTATGAGATTTGCTATCGTCTGTGACAGATCAGTTTGAGTCGCAATAAAATCGTACCGTCGTGCGTTGTGATAAAGTGTAAGAACAATACTATAAAAGTATTTGTGAATATATTATTATTTAAGGGAGAAAAAATTGTGTATCTGGTATACCCCATAACCACACACACACTAGCATAAAGGTGCTTCACTTGCTAATATCACGGCGCGGTGTCCTTCTTTTTTTACTAGTACGTGCCGTCAATTATATAAAATGTGCTTATCACATACTTAGACATATAGACAATCAAAGGATGCGAGAGAGAAGTACATCTCCAACGGAGAAACAGAGAGATAGAAAAGTTAAGCAAATATTATATTGTCACCGATTTTGATTGAGAAGTCGTAAGCAGTCAGCCACGCTTGGCATCGTATCTAGGTGATCGTATGCTAATCCTACTGCACTATTAAGTTTAATTTTCAAATTTTAAGCTTTGTCGGTGCAATACCTAGAACCGGTGACACCACCAGACCCCGGTTGGATCTCGACTCGAATGTGTTTTCGGTTTTCGAATAACAAATTGTGTACGTTTATTCGATGGCGATGTGGCAATGCAAGAGACTGTAAGGGGCGGTGATCACTTAAAATTGGCTGATCCTGTAGGCTCTATTGTGCTCTACCAAAAAACATTAAAAAAAAACATTGCGTGCGTACAAAGTACATATGTCAGAAGTGAAACCTGCATGGTGCATGAACCTCATGATGAAGCATATGAATTCCTGGTACGTGTTGCTGGGATGACACATGATTTCAACCGCTATGAAAGACATTCCTACCACCACTAATATAAATAATAATATGTTCTCCTGGTGTCTATGTAGTAATACGTCGTGCGCTTGGAGACAGAATATATTAAGGTATACTCGCGCCATACTTAAGACAATCTCTTCTTTAACTATGATCGCCTGGTACCAAAACATTGTATTATGCATCCTATCTCATTATCTCCCATGTTAAATATTATGAATTGATGTGACTGCTCTTTTTACTGTCGCTTTTTCGTTTCATCGACTTTCAAATCACAACGATGATAAAGAAGTTTTCACTTCAATAGTATGCATATTTCCGTCTCATTCTTTGCCGGCTTCATCGTTTTTTTTTTTTTGTTTTTTTTTTGAGAGGAGGAAATACTGTTACGTATTTACGCCCCGGAACAGGGCGTAATATGTCGGACTCGAGTGTCCGCCTATGTGGACGCCCCATACCGACTAAAACCTCCTCTGTGCTGTTAGCAGCCCTGGCTTTCACAGCGAAGTAGGACGTGGGCCGTGGAGGCCGCCAAGACTACGCAACAACAGTCGCGGGGCGTCTCCTAAGGAGACTCGAACCTCAGACCGGCTGTGTGCTTGTGGGAGCCGGCTTCATCCTACACATTTTTGTATTTGTGTCTCTTACCTGTCATTTTTTCCGTTGCATCCGGTTTGAAATCACAACGATTCTAAAGAAGTTTCACTTCAAAAAGTGGTTTGTGTTAGTTTTTAACTAATATTATTCGACTGCAGATTACCTAAATTCTAAACAATCAAACAAGCTTTATTATGTTAATTAATATAAACAACATAAATCAAGTATAAATCATAGTACTAGCGTATAGACCACAGATCATGTAAAAGACACCTCTTTAAACTATTCTGTGGTACATGACGACCTGACAGTCCGATAATGCGCGACCAATTTTCATTTATCGTGTCGTGTGCGTTACCTAGAGGTTAGTTAGTTCAATATTCAGAATTTTAATGACCTGACTGTTTAAGACTTGTCAATCAAAATCGGCTAGAGAAACAAACACGCGCTTTGTCTCTCTGTTTATACTTACTTAGTATAAAACGTTTATTTCTTGTTTTTCCCCACAAAGCGCAATTCGTTAAAGGAAGCGTTATGGAATGGTTTAAATGACTTCATTAAGAATTCT
This sequence comes from Leptidea juvernica, assembly GCA_949711755.1. Classification (NCBI taxonomy): domain Eukaryota; kingdom Metazoa; phylum Arthropoda; class Insecta; order Lepidoptera; family Pieridae; genus Leptidea; species Leptidea juvernica. The sequence continues at coordinate 14,847,978 of CATIXQ010000012.1, read as the reverse complement.
GGAAATAATTTTGTTAAATAAAAAAAATTTTTGACCGTCCAAGAGAATTCCTATATTGTCAACGTAAGTAAGTAAATGTTCAAATTCCATCTGAGCGTAGTCGGGCATACAGCTAGTTATTCATAAGTCGTTGCAAGCTGTGCTGTTAAGTGTTCCATACTGTTAAGATTCACACAAAGATTTGTTTTGTTCAGAGCCCACATGAATGACGTAACACAGTGTTCTGTTATTGAGATGGGAAGAATAGTGGCATTCTGTGGACTCCTTGTCTTTAACACACCCTTTGTGATGCCGTTCACATTAAAAGCATTACTCCCAAATACTTTTACTTACATTTCGAGTGTTCCATACCCAAAGAAAGCCCTTTCACTAAGACTTTGCTGTTTGCCCGTTCATCTGTCTGTCAATGGGCTCTATCTATGAGCTAAATTTTGAACGCAAAGACATTTAAAGAGATACCTAACAATAACTCGGCCGCTAAGCATTCCTCTAAAACCGTGCATCGGTCAAATGACCTCTACTGAAAAAATAACGTTTGATGCGCGTTCAGTTAACATTCAGACACAGAACGTGCAACGCGACAAAAATGCCGAACTTTTCCTTTTTTGTGGCGTAAAAATCAAACAGTGGAGTAAACGCAGAAATGTATAGACAGCAGTTGAAGGTAATTATGGTGTCATTTGTGGCATGTGCCATATTTCGGCTTTGATTTTGTATGAGGTGCACAATGATATTATAGTATTAAAAGAGGTAGATATGTCACTAGCGCGCCGAAAATCAATCGCCTAAATTGAGTCAATTGGTTCCTTTTGCCGTAGTCGCTCTCTCGATACGAAAACGGTACACACGCGTTTGTTGTTGACAGAATTGCTTACAATTTGATATAGGTACAACATTAAAATGCCATCTTGTGTGGGAAGATGCACTAATTACGAAAGTAAAAAAAACCATAGAATTACATACTACAGTTAAGAAATCATGAATTATAACATTTTATTTGAACAAAATAAATATGTTGCCATGACAACGCCGATCACCGCCAAGCCGACCATAGATTAACGTACAGAAATAACAAAATATTGATGCTGTATGCTGCGGGATGATCGAGACATTTTAGGAAATGATGTAAAAAAGTCGTTGTTGCAGTGAATGTTATTATTTTTAATAAACAAGTGCGTATATAGGTAGCTGAACTATCAAACTACTAAAGAAGTTTTAGGGTAGGTAGCGGATGTAGATAGTGAGTGCTATTTGTGTACGTAGGAGTTTTTTCAGTAACACTGTCCCTTTCAGATATCCCTTGTTAACTGCAGAAGAATCAATGGATCATTTTCTTCTTCTCCCATTACCTTATTGTAATGAACCCTCAACAAAAAGACATTCATAAATAATAATGTTTAACAATTATTATAACAAAAAATAATAATTGTAATCTTAAAACTTTTTGGGAGCCGTTGTTAGTAAAATTGTAAAAATGGGACCCTTACTAAGATACCTTTCGGTTTTGTTTTGGTGTCTGTATGTTTTTTTATTATTTTATATAAAAATAATATCATCAATGTGGCTATATATTATAATAAATATTAAATATTTTTTTTATAAAATCAATGACACATTATCTACCTAATTTCAATGCAGTTTTACTACTTTATAGCTTTTACTTCATGAACTCATGAATGAATCGTAATTTAGGCATAAATCACGGTGTACGGTAAAAAATCATATCTGATGAATTAACTGTATTTTCTCTATACAAATACGAAGCAATTAGCAAATTAGAGTTATCTCTTTTTCGCTTGCGATAATTGCATTTACTATCCTTCTTTGACGTGTAATTGTAATGTAGTGTGCTATTGCAATGTTAAATTATTCATGTGTGCGTTAGTGTATCATTTTCAAACACCGAATGTTGTCTACGTAACCTATCTATACTTTTAAATATCATTGGAGGTGCATTGTTTATATGAATAGAACGTCATTGGTCATAGTATTTAATATATTTTCTATTGTCGGTCTTATCTTTTTAAACATCTTTATTTGAAATAATGGTTCCTATTAGTATTGCCGCAATATGATTGTGAATTTCAAAATGGTCGCAACGCACAGCAACGGGTCAGTCCCATCGTTGGTATGTACTGATACATACAACACTATGTACTTTTGAAAAACTTTAAATTATAAAATGTTATGTTTGCTCGTTGCCACTTTTATTGTTCGTTTTTGTCAACTTTCTTCGATAATTCTTTTTATATTGGAATAGTATATCTATGTACATCGCAATATAATTTTGTTTCTGCAATAAATGGTAAAAAAAATACATCCATACAAACGCTGTGCGTATTGTAATCACTGTTTATTTATGTTATCAGCTTGAATCAGTAAATAGCATTATTGATTGAACTCGACGTTGCATTTGTTTTACAGTATTTTCAGGGTGAATAAACTGTTTAAGCATTTATAAATGCAAATTCCGTTAAATGCGTTACTTAAACACAATCAAATAGAACCACTAGACCGAGAATTTCACCAAGAATTAAATCTTCCATTTGTCTATTACTTTTGTTTAGTTTTGAATTAGCAACAAAATGTTGCTCAACTATATACTGAAAGCTAACTGGAAGAGACACTGAAAGTTTCTGACACTTAACAATAATACAAAAAGATACAAAAAAAAGTGTGTGTGACGTGTGTACTTATGTATGCACGTAAGAAGTTATACCTACTTCTTTGGCCTAACAAAGCAAAAATTCTTAAAATTATTTATCCCACGTTTGTAAAAGGAACAATATTTAAAAAACCTTGTAACGATGGCTTTGACAATTAATTATTAAATAACGAATACGGCTGTACGGACTTGAACCCTTTGCCTATCCTAATAATGGACATAGAAACCAAAGAAAAATAACGAATGTCACAAACGTCAGAAAATTTTAGGAACGAACTTCACCCAGTTACATTTGTGTTACAGTGATGCGCGCGCATCCTAAAATTTCTGTGACTTTCTTATATGTTTTATGTGTAAAGTGGTAAAGGCGTAAATAAATAAAATAGACATTCAATAAGTGAGTTGCAGCGATTAATGTTGTAAAGTTTTAAACCGATGTCAGTCGCTTCGATTATTTTGAAAGCCTGCTCAGACGGTTCAAATAGCATTTATTTGTCTAAAACGGTTTGTCAGAGTTGGTTCAAACGAAAATTTTAACAATTTAAGGTTCAAATAGCAGTCGATCAATTAAAATCGATCAATGTGAACACTCTATTAGAAGTGGAATCAAGCGCTTTGCTTTGACAATGAATATTTATTGAAGTCGGGAGTTACTTTGCGGAAATCCATAATTATTATCCAAATATTTTGAGTTTTCTTAAGTGTTAATTCCGCCGATATTAGTCTCGTGCCAGATTTTGGCGAATCAACATGACCTGAGGATGCCTCGTGCAGAAGCGAAACACGTGTCGAATTGCTTAAAGACAAATATTATAATAACACTTAAGAATACTTAAGACACTTGGTTGACAATGAATCGCCGACTGTGATTTGATTTGGTTTGCACGTAGGTACCTACTTACTACATACATTCGCGTTTATACAAAAGTCAATAAAAAATAAAATGTAATCGAGTTTGCAATGGTAAGGGAAATTCGACCTTAAGCCTTTAAAAATGTTGGAAACTAATATCTAGAAATTCATGATATCGTAAGTCTTTGTCGATAAACTATCGGTTCGAGTTATGATTCAAGAAATTGTCATCATTATTGTGCATCGTAATGATTACGATTTATACAATTACAACGATTGATCGTAAATATTTAATATATCTAGGTGTTTCCAGTTAATTGCTCTTAATAGTGATATTCATTATTATAACACTAGAAATAAGGGATTGCTTGTAACTAATTCTAGTAGGCTTCATAAGATACATAATAGCTTTAAGGGTAAATGTATACACTTCTATAATAAAGTCCCAGCCAATGTTCCGGCATTATCTATAAATAAATTGTGATTATTTTATAGCGATACAATAATGCATATTTTTATTGAAAAGAGCGCCAAAAAAATGCTGGGAGAGTTGCGCCGCTTCTTCTCTCTCAGAGCGCCATTTGTTTCCGAAGCGGTAATAGTCTCGTAGTTATTAGAAATCAAAAAGAATTCTAAAGGAATCAATTTTGAGAAAATAAATGCCTTTTATGCCTTTTTACGCCTTTATTGACAATTGTTTAATGAAATATCTACATTTTTGTTCCCTTTGGGATGGAGACGATGAGTTCTAGGGGTCAGTCGGCAAAAACCTCAACCCTCATTAGATAAAGACTTGTCCAGGCCGGGATTCTGAAGATTTTAGATTACTCTACTATTTACCAATGGACTGGCGGCTGTCAAAGTGCTTTGGCCGATATGACGACCCCAGCTAAACAAACATGGATAGATGGTGGGAAAATATTTACAAAAAAAAAAATTGCGTACTTTATTGCGTTATTCCTGAAGTAAAAAATACTACTACTACTGCACGCTTCTTTCGCAGCCATTTGTATTATACGTCAAAATTATTTCTCTGGACGCTCACGAGTGGCGCTTCAAATAGGCACAAAATTTGCTGTCAAACAGCCTGTCCAGTGGTATATAAACAGGTCAGTGGTAACTGTTCCTTCTAATTTGTTTTTAATAAAAAATACAAAATTCAACCATAACTAACAGCCACGTCATATAGAACAAAGTATAGAACAGTACTCTAACTTCATTCTAGAGCGTGGTATCCCCTTCACTGTTTCTTCTGCATTTCAATGATATGCTGCAAAACAGCAGTTTTCATTGCTATGTAGACGACAGCACAGAACATGCATCCTACATCTGCCGTGCCAACATGTCCCGGGATAGCGTCGACGAGAACCGGAACAAACTTGAGTCTGAAATCGACAATGATGAGACAATGCTTTGCAAAGTCTCGGAATGGGGCCGACTAAATTTAGTCCAAGACACAAGTTTTACCACAAAAAAGTCTCCCTTTGTCGTATCCTCTCGATTCGAAATCACTCCTCTAACTGCCACAGCCTGTATTGGCATACATCGATATATCGAGCGACGTTCAATTCCGTGGTCACTTGGAAGAGCAGGCCAAACTGGCCTCTAAAAACTGCAACTATATAAGCTCACAGCGCTCCCCAATACCAGCTTCTTCCATTTGACCGCATACAACGATGAGCGGCTGGAATCATCGACGATCAAGTCTTCTCCGACCGGCTTGACTCTTTGGCGTTGCGTAGAGATGTGGGTTCTCTTTGCATCTTCTACCGCATCTATCACGGGGAGTGCTCAGAGGAGCTGTTAGGGTACATTCCAGCGGCCGAATTCCACCACCGGTCATTACTTCAAAATGCTTAATACCACCTGCATCACGTTGACGTCTGGCATTCCACAAACGCGAGGTTTGCAAGAAACTTCTTGCCTCCACTAAAGTATTAAACCTGGCCTCATCAGTTGTCTTGCAGCAAGATAAATCTACGTATAAATTATCTATACTAATATTATAAAGAGGAAAGATTTGATTGTTTCTTTGTTTGTCTGCATTGAATAGGCTCCGAAACTACTGATCCGATTTGAAAAATTCTTTCAATGTTGGAAAGCTACACTATCCCCGGGTGACATAGGCTATGTTATGTTTTAAATTTTTTGTTAAATTGTTAAATACCCGTGCGAAGCCGGGGTAAACTGATAGTCTAAATATAAACACATTCATTATTCACCCTCTGCGTTATATAGTCGCGTACGGGGAAAGACGCTGTTTGGACCTAGACTTAAGACCTTTCGGTTACGTAACAACAACCTTCCGATACCAAATTAAGAAGCTGTTACTGGGTCATGATAACCGCGCGACATTGCTGTAACCTAAAATACCTTAAATGGTCAAGATTAAGTATCTACGAACTGATTTTACTTTGCAGACAATATTAATTTCAAATATATTATTGTATGATGATTGTCATAATAACAAAATTTAAATATTATAATAAATAATTGAAATTTCATCCAAAATAATCAGGTATATTTTAAGGAAACAAATTTTTAATCACCCTTAGGTGATCGCCCAAGTAGGCTCGAAGTAGGTGTCAGTGCCTACGCTAGCGCGCGGCTACTACATTACTTAGAGGGCGTTCCGAAAATATATTAAAATACTATTTATTTAAGTGCATTACGTATCTCTTTTTAATAAGCGTACTCTCGATCAGTAGGTACCCCCCCCCCCCTCACCTCAGTTGCTTATTAGCTGTGTTATTAATAAATGCGAAATAAAGTTATTCCAAGGTTTAAAACTTTGTCACTACAGAATTGCATGACAGAAGAGATCAGGGAGAAGAAATTTTAAACTTGGAGTAACTTTACACTGCATATATTAATGACAGTAGGAGTCTACACAGATTATATAGAGATTTGGCCGTTCTATTGGCAACAGGATGCGTTCATCACTCAACAGTGTAGGTTTTACTTAAAACATGTTGAACGGAAATACTTCGTTTAATTTCGCGACTCAATTATTTATCAAAAGTTCTCGTTTCTCATGTTCGCACGAAGAGCTTTTATTCGGTTGATTGTATGATGCGGGTGTTCTGATTTGGCGTGATTGTTTCAAGCAATTTACTTTTTAAGCTGTTAAATTGTAGGTTTTAAAATTGACACGCGTTTGTTTCGACCAGGTTTGGCTTCTTTAGAAGTCAAAATCAAATGAACCTTTTTCAAATAAGCTTAAATGAAGCTATTCTGAATCGTCACTATAAATATCTTTATATATATAATTCTTGTGTGCGTGTGTATGTCACTGAACTCCTCCTAGACGGCTGGACCGATTCTAATGAAACTTTCTGTGTGTATTTAGGTGGATTCGAGAATGGTTAAGATTCACAATTGAACTACCTCCTAAACGGCTGGACCGATTTTGATGATATTTTTGTGTGTTCCAGTGAATTTGAGATTGGTGTGTGTCTTCAGGTGGATTCGAAAATGGTTTAGATTCATGATTAAACTACCTCCTAAACGGCTGGACTGATTTTGATGACTTTTTTGTTTGTTTCAGTGAATTTGAGATTGGTTTAGATTCTCAATTCCGCCCATATAATATAATTCTCCTGCTCATGTGTATGTTAGTGAACTGCTCCTAACGGCTGGACCGATTTTTCAAATTTAAAACATGTGTACAGGACAACGTCTGTTGGGTCCACTAGTTTCTTATAAATTACTGAATTTACATATGTTCGTAAAAAGTTGAACTCGTGAGAAGAACATAATAAGAAACTCAACGGCAACTCTTTTCAATCAAATAGAGTATATTACAATGGCTGTAATATACATAACAAATTAGTTTGTAAGTAAAGTATTTCATGAAAAGTAATAAAGAAATAAATGCATATATATATTATCGTATATTGGATGCATCAACATTTAGAGCTTGAACTCATTGTTTGTGTGAGGATGCTTCATCAACATGATGGTCGTGTTTGCTGTCACAATTAGTCAACATACAAAAAATACAATGATTGATTAACTATAACAGGTCAACCTGGCACCACAAACGGCACCCAATCACAAGTTGACGCAGGGACCAGCCATCGTTCCCTTCGCACATATTTGAGGGAAGGAGACGACCCGGCACACGTCGCGCCGCAAGCAATGCCATTTAGTGCGCATGACGAACCATCTTATAGCATACATTTTAACAGACCCATATCGTTGGTTTGGGATGGCAGAAATCTCATTCATGAACGCAATGGAGAAAAGGTGCTTAAGATAACAGTAAATGTTGATATAAGTAATACTTATTAAGGAAATATGTACTTAAATAAGAGAAAATGCAATAAATGTTTACTAAGATAAGATAAATGATCACTTTACATATACATATTGTAACCGAAATGTTTAGTAAAAAGGTGAAGCTGTAAATGTTGATTTAAAAGTGTGGCAATGAGTTTCTCGCCACTTCTTCTCATTCAACCCTTTCTGAAGTGGCGGTGATTATAAAAAGAAAAGAAAACTTTTGATATTCATAAGTGCCGTTTCCTTGAACTACATGAAGATGTTGATTAGATTTGATTTAAATGTGAATTTGAGGACTGTTTTCTATTTTTGCACTTTTTTGTTAAGAATCCTGGTAGTGAGTGGCTAGGATATGGTTCTATTAAGAATTCCGTTGTTTACCTTCCAGCTTTATTACCGTACCAATAGTATCATCAGGTTTTTCAATTATTAATAGAACCCATCATCAGGTTTGAAATTTAGTAGGGTACCAATCGAGAACATGAATGTTGGCATGTTTATGATTTTTTTCGTGGAGAATTCGTTTTCGTTTACCACTTTGCTTCAGCTGCCTACCAGCTGGTAGTGAAAATTGGTATCCTGCTATATTTGTAAAGTCAAAAATATTTCTTTTAAATATATCTATCCTAATAATGAAGCTTTGGCATCCCGATTTGTTTAAGTGTTCATTGAGTAAATTAAGGCTCATCAAACTTAGCACCCAAAAAAAAAATTTCTTTTTTTGAATTTTCAATATCGCATATCGTTAGTTCGTAGTTTGTTCTTAATTGTTCGCTATAAATAATTTTTTGTTCTTTTGTTGTTTATTTAAAAACAATTAATTAAAAACATACCCTTTAGTTAGCCCCCGCCCCCTGTTAATGGGGGGAAACGCCTACTATTTGGTTCTGGCACTCGCCGGCCGCTGCCGCGGCACGCTACGCTCGGCTTGTTGTCGTTGTTTTAACTGTTCTAACATAACCTAACCTAACCAATTTTAATGAGTTGCAATTTTTTTTTAAATAAATAAATCGAGAACAAACAAATGTTTATAGAGAACAATCAAGAACAAATGGCGAACTAACGATGTAATAAAAAAAAATAAAAAAAATAAAAAAAAAACTGGGGGGCTCACTTTCTTGAGCTGTAAATTAAACGCGGGCAAATAATAGATATCTAGAATCTATTCTATAACAAAGATGATATCTGTTAGACACGCTTAAGTTCAGGTGCGGCTTGACCGATTTGAATATCATCTTTATAACTGTGTATGCCTCAGTACTGAGATGGGTTATCAAAACGGAAAATTAGAAGACAACTAAAAAACCAGCTAAAAAATTAAAAAAATCAATAGTAGTGTTTTTGAATGGATATGGGATAAGGTCCGAGCTGACATTCTGAAGGGCTGAAGTTCTACTGCCACTTCGTGTTTCCATTACATGTAAACACAATTCGATTGACATTTTACAATTTGTCGATGGCACATCTTTGGCGCCATAAAAATAATAAAAACAAATTTATATTTGCACCAAAAATATTGTTTGAGTGGACTGTCAGTGTCTAATAAAATTACATAAAGGTAGGTCACGATCACTGACCTGTATAAATACCACTGGACAGGCTGTTCCATATTTTTGACAGCAAATTTGTGCCTATTTGAAGCGCCATTCGCGAGCGTACAGGGAATTAATTTTAACGTATAATACAAATGGCTGCGAGAGAAGCGTATAGTACTCTGAAGTATTATTGCATTTTTTATTAATTTCGGTCGTTTTCCGTGTTATTTATGCTTCAGGGATCAACGTAGTAAATTACACAATATTTTGTAAATACTTTTCCTATCGATGTTTGTTTAGCTGAGGTTGTCATCACTAGTTTTAGTACCGCAGACTCTCGCTATATGGCCAACAGCGCCAAAATGGCGATTATCAAACAGGTACAAAAGCACATTGACAGCCAGTGGTAAATAGTAGTCACGATTCAATTTTGTGGATTTAAAGCCATGGAATTCATGACCTTTGTCCTATAAATTTAAAATCAAACTATTAGAAAAAATGAAAAATTCAGTATGAATTGAAGTTGAATTCTCAAACAACAAGTAAACAATAAAAAGCCAGAGCTCTTTTGTCAGATATAAAAATCTTTGTGGTTTTTGATGACAATGCTTTTGCATTTTCTAGAACTATATTTGAATTGCGTTTTTTTTATTCTTCGATGATTTTGAAACAAGACCAAAGAGTATAATAATATATAGGGAAAAGAGAGCCCTCTCTACGCATTCTGAGCTGTCTATTTGAAAACTAGCGCCATCTGGAGATTGGCCCCGAAAATAACTATATATAAGCTCGAAATTCTAAAATTCATTTTGTTGTGACGCAATTAAATAACTAACTCTACTTTTTAATGTTGGTATTGCAATTTTTACCATGTTGAAATGGCGCGTAGAGTTAGTTATTTAATTTTGTCACAACATAGAACATAAAGGATAGATTTAGTAGTGTAAATATGCAAAATGGAACACGAGAGCTACACACATGCGCAAACGCTAGAAGTAGCCGCCATTTTATGACCAGTGGGCAGTGACACAATTAAAGAAAAGTTGATAGGTTTCAAAGCGAATGACAGCTGACAAAGCTTTAATTTTCGGGCCAACTAACAGATGGCACTACAGTCTTCTTAAAACGTCACTGTAAGGCGTGTGTCCCACACCTGAAAACACTAAATAGAAAGAGTTCGAGTAACCGAGCTTATATATTTATGAGGATGTGGGTAAGTTCTAAAATGTTTAATCTATTATTAAACATTTTTTACCGACAAATAAAAATATAGCCCGGAAAGGCTAAGATGTATCCAGCAGTTTCTTTTTTCTTCAAATAAAATTATCAATTTATATGAGTCCGTATAAGTAAGTTCCAATAGTTTATGAAAGGCTTTTTCAATCTAACAATCATTTATTTAATTACTGAATATTACTTAATATTGATAAAGCTCTCCTTCAAAGTAAGGCTTCTATTTTCCTTTGATACTTTTAATGTTCATGTGAGTTTTATTTTATTTTCGGCCAACATATTTTAGGTGATGGCCAATAGATACTCTATTGATTTACAACTACAATTTTTTGTTAGTGTATTACGAAGACAATATTAAATTATACGGTAAGGTAATTATTGTTGGTTATATGGCGGACATTTTGGAATCCGCCATATTGGATTGTATTATTTTTAATCGACTTCAAAAAGGAGGAGGGATGTTGAACATTCTTGTTTACGTGGACGATGTAATTTTAGTTAGTGTACGGCTTTTTTAGAAGTTTTCATTTATTTGTATTAGGTTTGCAGAAGAAGTGTATTAGTAATAATAATCTTTATTAAGTTATTTTATACTGTTTAGTTTTGAAGTCGGTTGGTTGGTCTTGGATCCGTCATTTAGTCTCATAAAAAATACCTTCTGTCAATTTTATAGATGTATAACTACTCGTCGCCTATCCTTATATTTTACTTTAACAGCTCGAGTACTTATCAATAATTAGATATACTTTTACGTACGAATTCGATTTCTTAATTATCGACACTCAAAAAATGGGCATAATTTATGTTTTTTAAAAAAAAAAAACATTGATATATGTTTTTTTCGCACAGCTTATTCTATTGTTAAATTTAAACAAACTGGCGTGAAAATGGCATATAGTTCTCTATAAAGGTGTGTATTCGAGCAACATGTAACTTTTCTCATTATATTTTAACCATCATAGCTTTTGATATTAAAGTAAAAAGTAAATAATAAATAAATCAATAATTTTTGTTACATAGTTTTTTCAAGGAAATAGTTTTTGAATAATCTTCGCTACAATATTATAAAATATTAAATATTGCTTTATAATTATTATCGAGCTCGAGGAGCGAGTCGCTTCACTATTGAAAAAAAATGGCGTCTATGAAGTCTTATCATTTATATTTGTTAATAATTAATATGGAACTTCAGAGGCGTGCTTAAGTCAAAAGTAAAATAATTGGTTGGACTAGGTATAAGACGGTTTATGAGATAAGTGAAGAGACGGATGCTTAGGGGAGACTTCCTAATAGGGTTACCCTTTGGGTACGGAACCGTTAAACCAATGCTATTACAAAAGTGTTGTCACAATACTTGGCACGTGTGCCACTCTCCATCATCGTTTTGTTTTGTTATTCATTATTTTAAACAAGGGCACGGACTCGTAAAAATATAAGGACTCCGTGTCACCTTACATAACAGTGTAGCACCAAAACAAGCCGATTAACGTGTAAATACATAGCCCCACGCACACACTTACACTACTACAGGCCGATAGGCGGCCATTAAGAGAATTGTCATCGTCTGTGACAGATCAGTTTGTGTGTCAATAAAATATTTTAAAAATGCCGTCGTGCGTTGTGTAAAAGTATAAAAACAATATAAGTATTATTATTTAAGTATGATTATTTAAGGGAGAAAAAATTGTGTAACTAGTATCCCCCGTAACCGCACACACACTAGCTTCGTAACGGTGCTTCACTTGCTAATATCACGGCGCGGAGTCCTTCTTTTTTTACTCGTCCGTGAACAAGGGATTTTTAAATTCAGAACTATAACATCTATTGCTATTAAAAAAGACAAAAAGCGCCAATATATTATTTTTAAACAAACACAGGCAAAGGCACACAGAAATCCCAGTGTTCCTTTGTCCGACAGATAAAGCCAACATTTTGTGATGACAATGCCTCGGTATTATCCAGAATATATGTGGCGTCTCATTTGAGGTTACAGACATAAACAGGTATGGTTCGAGTAACGTAGACAGAGTGTAAAAACTATGCGCAAGTTTTTATCTTGTCGCCAACAAAAACGAGTTTATTGAAAGCTATTCTTTGATCCGTCGACCAAATTGAGACAGGAGACGGTTATAATTGGATAGAACAATATAGATATGAAATCACACAACTCTATACATTTTTGAAAATGTTATGTATATTATACATAGGCACATAGGTACCTAAACGAATTTGTTTGAAACTGTCATACCTATAATGTTAACACCAGGAACAAACATAAACTTATACACAGACTACTCGGCTTACAAACAAAAACAAGATTACTATAAAATAAATGACTTTATTAATGATACAACATTGGGAATGGAGCGACCGCCCTCAGGCTGTTAAAGTCAAGAATCCAGCTGATTTTCTTGCCCCCGTTCTTCTCCGGTTCGAGGCATACTTTTTCGAATGGGATCTTCATTCTATTTTGAATAAAAATATTTGAATTTAAATTTGGCTATCATAATATGTCTGACTTACATCATCGTGTAGGTACGAGTACCAACTAAGGTTACACAATTATTATATATAAGGTCACAATAATTTAAATAAGTAGAAAAATGGACTATCGAGGTGGGCCCGGTTCGATCTTCTCCCACCACCTAGTAATGTGTTATCAGTAGTCAAATTCATATAAGTATACTTAACTAGCTGTAGCCCGCGACTTCGTCCGCGTGGAAATTGGTGTTTTAAAATCTTGTGGGAATCGTAAACTGCTTTTAGTCTATCATATTCGATTGCCATCTTGCAAACCTGTCGCGAATTTATGGATGGAACGGAATAATATAAAAATCGCGATTAAAAAACCGAGGTTAATAGTAGAAGGGTGAAAATTGGAAGTTGTGTGTATTTGTTAATGCTGAGTCATAATAAAATAAAAATAAAAAAATTATAAAAAAAAATATTTAGATGTTTTACCCTTATCATTTAGGGGTATGAAAAATGTTGGCCGATTCTCAGACCTACCCGATATACACACAAATCTTCGAACAAATTAGTTTAGCCGTGTCGAAGGTGTTTGGTAAAAAACACCGGAACACAAACACGAGAATTTTGTATATAAGACTAGCCGTTCCCGCCTGCTTCGCTATGCGAATTTTTAAAGGAAATAAATTAAACTTTATTAACCTTCATTACAAATACATTAAAAAAATAGGTAGCCATAAACCATCTAGGATAAATTTCGCATCGAATGGTGGTAGTTTCATGTCGATACGATCAGTGGTTTAGGCGTGAAAGACCATTTTCATTATCTCTAATACATTCTGTATATAAAATTCTCGTGTCATGGTGTTAAACTTTGAACTCCTCCGAAACGGCTTGACGGATTCTCATGAAATTTTGAATGCATATGGGTAGGTCTGAGAATTGGCCAACATCTATTTTTCATACCCCTAAATGTTAAGGGTGGTCCACACGAAATTTTATTTTTTATTTTTTTGACATTTTTTTTTAAATTTGTTTGATTATGAGTCAGCATTAAAAATACATACAACTTCAAATTTTCACCCATCTACGATCAATAGTTACTTTTGTATCGCGATTCACATCCCATCAAGTAACTTGTATGTTTCTTGTGTGTCTTCTTCCCAAAAAAAAAATACGTAAACAACATTTAAAACGGTCATCAAACTTTTATTTTATAACAAGAAGGAATCGACGTGTTTCTAGCTTAATATGATGCGTAGGCTCACAAAAAGTGTAACATATGGTGTCGTTGAACTCCAAGGAATCAGTTAAGACACAAATTATTAAACCGAGACAATTTGATTGGCTTAAGTGATTCTGTATCAAATCATTTCTTATATCTGTGGCAAAGATGTGTATGTTTTTTTATATTTATGATTGACTAGCTGACCCGGCAAACGTTGTTTTGCCATATAAAGTATAATTCACACGATAGTTTTATAAGTAATAAAATATTGCCTATATTATAGCCTGTACATCATTTTGGTCTATTGTCAATAGCTTTTGCAGCGCACGCAAAAATAGGTTTTCGATTTTACACCTTGTGTTACAAAATAGCAATTTTATTACGGATCTCTAATTTTGAAAAAAAAAACATAGCCTATAGCCTTCCTCGATAAATGGACTACCCAACACTGAAAGAATCATTCAAATCGGACCAGTAATACCAGAGATTAGCGCGTTCAAACAAACAAACAAACACTGCAGCTTTATAATATTAGTATAGATTATTATCGGAAGAGTTGAAAAATCGAAGATATGAATTCGATTAAAAAAAAATCTATGTTTAAAAATATCAAAATCAAAAACTGAAAAGTATAAAATTACTAAAAATTTTAAAGACTTAAAAGGCATTTATTTTCTCAAAATTGATTCCTTTAGAATTCTTTTTGATGTCATTTCTAATAACTACTAGATACTAACTACCGCTTCGGAAACAAATGGCGCTCTGAGAGAGAAGAAGCGGCGCAAGAAACTCTCCCAGCATTGTTTTTTTGCGCTCTTTTCAATAAAAATAAACAATATTATACAGTCATTTCTATCGCTACAAAATAATCACAATCTAGTCACAGGCTGTCCGATCTTTTAGATATTCAGAAGTGGAGTAATAGAATAATTTAATACACCTCTTATGCAAACCTTTAGTTTGTATTAAATATTAATAAAATACTATTATTTATATGTGCTACCTATTGATAGGTTTTAAGTCGGTTCCAAGCCAAATGTAATAGTTGGTAGGTACCTTTACAATTGTATCATCTACGTAAATAAGTTTCATAAAATGAAAACTACTGGGCCAATCTATGTAATTTTTTTATGGGACCAAATGGCATCTATTCCGCTTCGAACTAAAGAAGAATTACATTTATCGGATCATAAATCTCAGCGAAATCACAAACATAAAAACAAATGGGAACCTCCTCCTTTTTGAAGTCGGTTAAAAACAGAAAACATAATATTATGTACGTAGGTACAGGCGGACGAGGTTCGGACTGTAGGCACTTATACTTTTATATTAAGCTTTCTTTTATCTATAAACTAGCTGACCCAGCAAACGTTGTATTGTATTGCCGATATTAAAATCGCGATACAAAAGTAACTGTTGATCGTAGATGGGTGAAAATTTGAAGTTATATGTATTTTTTAATGCTGACTCATAATCAAACAAATTTAAAAAAAAATGTCAAAACAAATTAAAAAAAAATCGTGTGGACCACCCTTAACATTTAGGGGTATGAAAAATAGATGTTGGCCGATTCTCAGACCTACTCAATATGCTCACAAAATTTCATGAGAATCGGTCAAGCCGTTTCGGAGGAGTACGATATATATAAAAATGAATTGATGTTCGTTAGTCTCGCTAAAACTCGAGAACGGCTGGACCGATTTGGCTAATTTTGGTCTTGAATTATTTATGGAAGTCCAGAGAAGGTTTAAAAGGTGAATAAATGGGAAAATGCTGCTAAATTAAATAAAAACAACAAATTTGTTTTTCCTTTGATGTGTCCATACATAATTTCTATGAGAGAATTTATTGACGCACGGTGTGACCGTTCTGCTGTGAAACAATTTCATTACGACAGCAGGGTGCATATTTTACGAAGTAATTTTTGATGTTATGATATATTATTGACAAATTCATATAAAAACATTATTTTATTTATTACTAGTGGACCCAACAGACGTTGTCCTGTACACACGTCTTAAATTTGAAAAATCGGTCCAGCCGTTAGGAGGAGTTCACTCAGTGTATGTTACACATGAGCAGGAGAACTATATTATATGGACGGAATTGAGAATCTAAACCAATCTCAAATTCACTGAAACAAACAAAAAAATCATCAAAATTGGTCCAGCCGTTTAGGAGGCAGTTTAATTGTGAATCTAAACCATTCTCAAATCCACCTGAAGACACATACCAATCTCAAATTCACTGGAACACACAAAAATATCATCAAAATCGGTCCAGCCGTTTAGGAGGTAGTTCAATTGTGAATCTAAACCATCCTCGAATCCCCTTGAATTCACACAAAAAAATTCATCAAAATCGGTCCAG
This sequence comes from Leptidea juvernica, assembly GCA_949711755.1. Lineage (NCBI taxonomy): Eukaryota > Metazoa > Arthropoda > Insecta > Lepidoptera > Pieridae > Leptidea > Leptidea juvernica. The sequence continues at coordinate 14,831,342 of CATIXQ010000012.1, read as the reverse complement.
CCGTCTAGGAGAAGTTCAGTGACATACACACGCACACAAGAAATATATATATAAAGATATACAGAACAACGTCGGTCAGCTAGTTATGAATAAATATCATAGTTACATTGCAGTTATATTTTCGGCGAATATGAGCTAAGCTCTGCGCATATCATTATCAGAATTTCTGCTAATCAGTGAATGTTTAATCAAGAACTTATAAAACCTCTTATCACGAACGTGTTAAATCAACCATTTGCAACGTGCAATCTTAATGCAGTTAAGAATATTTTTGGTCAAGCATACGTTATTCATTGAAGATAAATAACTTACGACCTGTATAGCCGAGTGGTTAGCGATCCTATCTACTAAGCTAGAGGTCCCGGATTCAAATGAATATGGATGTTTATATTTTTTAATGTATGTTTAAGTAAGTATATTGTATTAAATATATCGTTGTCTTGCAACCCATAACAGGCTATATATGCCTAATTTGAGGCAAGATAATTTGTGTAAAAAGTGTGTCAATATTATATTATTAATAACTCAATTTTAATATTCTGTACCTCTGTCCGTCTGTTTATTTTTTGTTCAATATTAGAACAGTAATAGTAATACAATCTCAGAGATCTATTGTTGAGACATTCTGCTAATAAACAGAGCCAGTTAATTACGATAATTGCTTTGTGATTTGAATAGTTCTCAAGCTTTCGCTGTGTAAGTGAAAGAAACTCGCGGTACAGAAAGACCCCTGAATATCATTGCTTCTAGCTCGAGTATTTTAATATTTTAAATATTGTGACAAAGTCGAATATTTTTACTAAAGTAGGATGTTTAACACAAAACCGATTTTTAAAGCTGCTTATTGTAAGAATCGGCAATCGGCAAATATTATATCAACATATTTGACACTGTAATTCAAAAAAAAGTGTGTGTATGTGTAAAATTTTCACCCTAAATCTATATATATATATATATATATAAGAGATTTCCACGTATATAGTCACCCATCACGATATCTCTGGAACCATTAGAGCTATAGACTTGAAATTTGGTAGAAATATTCTTTTCACCGAGTAGATTTTACAAAATTCCACCCCTAAGAGGGGTTGCGGGGCGGGTTAATTAAAAATTAAAATAATTTATATGGCAAAATAACGTTTGCTGGGTCAGCTAGTTTATATTAATTAAATAATTGAGTATAAGAAATGTTTGGTGTATCACATATTATTATCAATACAACGTTGTTGTTTAATAGGTGTAATAACTAATGTCGCAAATTTCATACAATTTCTGAAAACGTAATTGTTATTAAAATAAATTTCAATTTTTACTTAGACAGTCCCGCCTTTTATTACGTAGTATCCTCTTTGGTTTCTGTTAAGAAAAGACTAAGAACGTCAAAAAGACACTTTTGACATTAAGAACATCCAATCAAAATAGATTTGACAATTCTTTTCTTTTTTTCTTCCTATGGAAAGGAAACAAACGAGCGTACGGGTCACCTGGTTTTAAGTGATTACCACCGCCCACATTCTCTTGCAACACCAGAGGAATCACAGGAGTGTTGCCGGCTTTAGAGAAGGTGTACGCGCTTTTTTACGAACGAAAAAACTTCCTTTTTTTGTAGGAACTGCACGGGCCTGGCTAATTACGTGGTTAATCCTTTTGGTAATCCTACTCACTTCAATGCCAGATAAAAAATTAAGGCCAAAAATCATAATTTTACATTTATCTTAAGGCCAACAGATTGCATGATGAGAAATAAAGAAAAGCTTAATAAATACACATAAATTGAATGAATCCTAGACATTGTGAATGTCAATAAGGACAAATGACACTCGTAGGTGTCCCGAAGCTAATAAACAATTCAACGCTCAATATTTCCCGCTCATTTCACACGACTTGCTTGCACAGATTATATAATTAATGCTTATAATCGCTCCACAGACTATGTACATGCACTTTTACGGTAGCATGCGCAAGAATGAGAAAGCATTTTTTGTGTACGTTTTCTCTAAATAAAATCATGAATCACGATGCGCTGTAGCGTCGCTCTCTTTATTTAAAATTTGAAGGTTTTTCGTGCATTCACTTTCTATAATTACATAAAACATGGCTGAAAGTCATATAAGAATAAACATTCGCTTGAGCGATTTAATGTCTTTAAAATTATAGATAATAAACGAAACGGTCAAAATTAGTGGGAGTGCAATTATAAGCAATGCATTCTTGATTAGTATATTCTATTTAATAAATGGTCGCATCGAGTTGGACGTGTTTCACGACTTATCATATAGTTTTAAGAAAAAGATTTAGGAACATTTCAAAGTTTAGTAATATTATTATTGCTATTTTATAGTTATTTGGCAAATTAATGTACTCCGTAATGTCATATTTGACGACCTGTATAGTCGAGTGGTTAGCGATCCTACCTATTAAGCTAGAGGTCCCGGGTTCGAATCCCGGTAGGTGCAAGCATTTATATGATGAATATGGATGTTTGTTTCCGAGTCATGGATGTTTATATGTAATTATGTATGTTTAAGTAAGTATATTGTATTAAATATATCGTTGTCTTGCAACCCATAACACATGCCTAATTTGGGGCAAGATAGTTTGTGTAAAAAGTTTGTCAATATTATATCAGACACGATACCCTGTATTATACTAGTTTGTAAGTAAATTAGTGTAATGGATTGTAATTATTAAATAAATAAATAATAAGCAATGCAATTATTAGCTTTCTTAAGACAGCAAGTGGTTAACCACTTGAGTTTGTTTGGAATGTCTTGGATCCCACATTCCTCCACTAAATTAATTAGTTATTAATTTCAATTAATAATAAATAAATTAGTCATCTGATAATATTTTTTAAATAAAAAACATAAAACGTAATCTCAAACTAAGAAGTAACATTTGAAACGGTTTAAAAATTACGAGCATCTGCAGATGAGTACCTACAATATACAGGGTGGCACTACAATGGCGATATTAAATAAACAGCTACTTAACCGTACTCATAAAAAATAATTCTATAATTAAAATATACAATTCACCTATTAAATCAATTTTCCATAATATTATTTCGGAACACCCTGTAAGTAATCTACCAGCCGCGCGCTAGGGCACACACTCACACGACCACGTAAGGATGATTAAAATTATGTTTCCTAAATATATTTACATTTGGTTCTTTTAAATTTTTATATAATTAACATATTTTTTTGATTTAAATTTCCTTTTGTACTTTCCGCGACCTTCTCAAGAGAGGAATCGATAGAGGAGGGGAGGACATATTCATTCATGAGGTATTCCATCTTAATAAATTACACAGTGACATAATCAATGTGGTATTACACTACGCCCTAGGTCACTTTTTCATGTGTTATAATATATTCCAAAATTTTGGGACCGCTTAGCACCAAGAGGATTTAATACATTCAAATTAATTACTCTATCTGAAATTGAACATATATCCGATTGCTATTTAAAAAAATATATTAATAAAATACAAAAAAACATGGAATACTGAACCGTGTTTCAATTCGGACGGTATGTATAGAACAAACTAAGTACTAATATTTTCTACTTCGGCATAGCTTTTATTACCTACTCATTTTCAAGTATAATTTAATTTGTTTTCTAGCATTAAAACAGTTCCAAGAAATGCGTTGCCGGCCTCTAAGGTGGGATATGCTTTTTTCTTGAAGGTCCCTAAGTCGTATTTGTCATAAATGACTTTCTTAATCATACCTCAGATTGGGAATGGACCGACCGCCCTCAGGCTATTAAATAATAAGTTTAATTGTACAATGTTACTTTGTAAATGTTACTTTAATTGTAAAACATATTTTTGATGAAAAAAAAAGCCCGCTGAGTTTGTTGCGCCCATTCTTCTCGGGCCTGAGGCATTCATTTTGGAATGGGTGGTAGTTTTTTCTTTTTGACTTTCAATGAGTGATGTCACATCCTATTTTGAATAAAAATATTTGAATTTGAATATGGGTGAGGTATGCAAGAAGATCACCAGCGACCCTGACGGAAACCGAACTGGCAGTCTGATGTTGCAAAAGTCCACAGCGAACGTGGAGGAGGGTGGTTTGAGCCTCCTGCTCTGTTCACCCCCTCCAGAATACGCGGGGCAGCCTAGGCAAACACTATTAGGAACAGGCCGTAATTGTGGACGCCCAGGGACGGATTCTCCCGGACTACGTAGCCTGGTACCGTCCTGGAGTAGTCTATTTTTATTTTAGTCCGTGCTACCATCGGGGGGGGGGGGGGGGCCGGTTGTAGGTCTCCGGGATACCCCACTCACCGGTCGAAACAACGGTATAGCCGCTATTTCACGCCGGTTTCGCGAGTGGGGGAGTGGTATTGAATAGGTAATGGTGAGTTGAATAATGAAATTGTTTCATAGCAGAACTGTCAAACCGTGCGTCAATAAATTCTCTCATAAAAAATATGTCCATACAAAACAAAAATTGGAAATAAAATTAATTATGAGTCCCAAATCGGAATAAAAACTATCCTATCTCTCAAGTTGGACTTAACTGTACTCCATGAAGAAATCCCCATTAAAATCGGTTCATTAGTTTAGGAGTTCACTGGAAACAAACATCAGGATACTGAATTTATATATACATAGACTAGCTGACCCGGCAAACGTTGTTTTGCCATATAAAGTATAATTCACGCGATAGTTTTATAAGTAATAAAATATTGCCTATATTATAGCCTGTACATCATTTTGTTCTATTGTCAATAGTTTTTGCAGCGCACGCAAAAATAGGTTTTCGATTTTACACCTTGTGTTACAAAATAGCAATTTTATTACGGATCCCTAATTTTGAAAAAAAAACATAGCCTATAGCCTTCCTCGATAAATGTACTACCCAACACTGAAAGAATCATTCAAATCGGACCAGTAGTACCAGAGATTAGCGCGTTCAAACAAACAAACAAACACTGCAGCTTTATAATATTAGTATAGATTATAGTTTGTGTGAGGACCTTTTCATAATATCCTGGTGGAATAATTGGGACAAACACAACACGTACATGATAAAGGCGATACAATAGACAGTAAAAACAGTGTCTTCCTTATAAACGTTTTGAGAAACTTGTTTCTAGTAACAAAAAAAATTAAAAAAAAATCGTAAAAATAGGATATTAGTTATTTCCAGTTTTTAAAATGTTGGTCTATACTTAAACATTGTACAATATTTACCCATAACTTCCTTAAATAAACAAAAGACCTGAATCAGTTGTTTTCAGGTGAATTCAACAGGGCTTATTTAAAAAAAATCCAAAATAAAGAAACAAACGTTGATTATTACTTTTTTTTATAAAAACAAGGGACCAGACGAGTAGGACGTAGAGTTGATGGTAATTGATACGCCCTGCCCATTACAGTGCTGCTCAGGATTCTCGAAAAACCCAAAAATTCTGAGCTGCTCTACAATTGCGCTCGACACCTTGAGACATATGATGTTCAGACCGAAACACAATAATACACATTACTGCTTCACGGCAGAAATAGGCGACGTTGTGGTACCTATAATCTAGCCGGCATCCTGTGCAAAGGAGCCTCCCACTCACTTATTATCAGATGGTGGTCATTTGATTTCCCTCCAAGCCAAAAACTCAAGGAATCTTCACATAATTGTAGTATATACAAAAATCGTTAATAGCCGTCTATGATGCAGCTTTGTTTTTGTTTAAAGCAGTGTCAAAGGAATGATGAAGCGCTCTATTCATTTCATTAAACGCTTTACTACAGACGGAAATAGCATTAGCATGAAGTATCGGGCGCGCCATTTCATAAATCTACAACTACATATTCCGCACCCAGACATTTGTATAGGACATTCCACCCTTCAGCGCAAATCGAAATAGTAGGTATAGGTACTCATCCATATGTATGATAGCACACAAACACTAAACAGAATGACTAAGCCATAAACGTCCTGAAAAAAAAAATCGAAAATGGACACTGAAGATTGACAATTATTATTATTTCTTTTTTTATACTTCAGAGTTGTAATTTAAAATGTTCTTTTATTTTTGTGTACAATTATAAAATTTAAGTATTAATTTCCACTTGAAATTATTTTAAATATAATAATATTATTCCATCGATAATAAATACTAAGCATTTTTTCATGGTTCATTAATTAAATCTTCCATAACTGTTATTTTAATTAGATTTCCCTGTTTAAACAAATATACTATATTAAAATATAAATTCAAATATTATAATTAAATTTAATAAAAATATTGAATAAATCTCACTTTTTTGGGCCCATTTTGAACTAGAGTGTCGTATTCCATACCTTCCACAGACATATTGCACTAGATTACACTTTTAAAACCACACAACAAGCAAAGAACAATATTATACAGCCAACAGCGTGACAACTATAAAATGAGTTCGATTATCACTGAATCCTTTTATCGAAATGTCTAATCGAATGTAGGTGCGCCGCCGACCGGCTCGGGTGCAATAACCAATGTGAGGGTTCCCAACTTCCCTCTTCCCCGCGCGTCTCGCGAGTCGCGACACACAGCCTCCGCCACTTAATTCATTTACCGTAACACTACATACTGCTACAACCTTCACGGTAATTAAAAGAATATTATTATTTTATTAGCATGTACTGCTACTTACATTGTAAATTGTAATATGGGATCTAAGCTGAGTAAAGATATCCTGTCTTCATCTTTTATGACTTTTCGTTGTTATAAGACTGCATTTATATAATTTTTCTTTCATATATATTTTTTTTAATGTAGCCAGAGCATGTGGGCGGAGGTGACCCGGACGTTCGCTTGTCCTCTCTTCCATAAAAATAATTGGAATACAAACTCCATTAGATTGCACCGTTCGTCTGTTTATTTGCCGTCTGTCTGTCACGAAGCTGTATCAGAAGAAGTAATGAGTCGATGCAGGTGCATTACCGCTTAAGATTCTTGAGAGACTTTCGCGTTCGCTGTTGTCACTTCGAGAAACAAAATATTAGTAGTATTTTTTTTTATATTGACACATTTTTACATTAATTAAAATTATCTAGCTCCAAACTAGGCTTAGCCTGTACTATAGGTACAAGACAACAATACAATTAACACGATATACTTACTTAAACATACACAAATATATATAAAAATCCATGAATCGTAAACAAACATCCATATTCATCATATAAAGGTTTGCACATACCGGGATTCGAACCCGGAACCTTAAGCTCAGTATCACTTCCACCGTGACACCGACAGTGTCACTTCCACCACTGAGTATGTAGTAGTATGGGTCGTCAATAGGCCAGTTATTTCGCCAGCTACGTGGCCTTCAAACAGAATCGCAAATGCGCACTACCTACTGTTTGGTGAAAGTACAGCGGAACCTTTTAAATCCGATCTCCGAAAAATTACCCGCCGTTCGGATTGCTGAATCGTTTGGATTATGGTATAGAAAATCTACAGAATATTATATATGAAGTAAAAGAAAAAGTATTGTAAAAGTTTAAATGTAGGTATATTCATCTATATTCAAATGCTAATTCAAATATTTTTATTCAAAATAGGATTCAAAATCACTTATTGAACGTCAAAAACTCAGCAAGCTCCAATATCGTAAAAAAATTTAAAATAAATAACCGCCGTCAAAAACATAATTCCAAAACAATAGATATAATGTGCAGTAAAAAGTATAAAAATAATTGCGTATGTTTATACAATCTAATTAATTAGTCTAATTCTAGTTACGATTATTGTTATTTTTGGAATCGGTGTCCTTCCGCCGCGACCCACTCTTGCCTCTCGCCTCCTCACGACTTAAGCACATCTCACCTATAACTATGTATGTAGTAACAAACCTATCTTGGATGACACCGACTACAAAATTACAATAATCGTAACTAGAATAACATTAATTAATTAGATTGTATAAAAATACGCAATTATTTTTATACTTTTTAGTGCACATTATATCTATTGTTTTGGAATTATGTTTTTGATGGCAGTTATATTTTTCGATAAAAAAAAAATATTATTGATTTTTATCGAAAAAAAAAATATGTGTAGATATACTAAATTTTTCAATGCAGCAATGAACGTAAGTGCTTTGCAATTTGATTACAGACAGTGTTCCGTTACTTTGTCATGGATTCCGTAATCAGAACCTAATCAAACTCTCACCAAACTATCTTTGAAGTATATACTTTCCAATAAAAAAAGAATCATCGAAATCTGTTTGCGCGATATTGAGTTATTTGTAAATTTATCATCCACTTTGCTATACGTATGTATAGCAATTTTAGGACTTTTATGGTTTTCTCATGGATGCCACTCTCAGATCTGGACCAAATTACAATGGGACCACACAAGAAGCACCATCTTTCAAATAAAAAAGAATTATCAAAATCAGTTCACTCAGTCGAAAGTTTTGAGGTAACAAACATAAAAAAAAAACATACCGACGAATTGAGAACCTCCTCCTTTTTTGAAGTCGGTTAATAAACATTTATGATTAAAGAGCCTGAGGGTGTCCGCTTTATTTCCTGTCTGTCGTATCATTAAGAAAATCATTTATGTTATAATAACCTTTCCCACGCAAACGTTTTAAAACAAAACTTTTAAATTTCATAACACATTTGTTTTATACATTTTCTGGGATCATATTATAAAAGCTTAATATACATCGCCCAATAAAAGATTTACTAACTGAACTTAACCGAGGCATAACAAGTTTATGTTGATATAAACGTAACATTTATTAAACTTTTGTAAAAAAAACTCCAATATTTTAGTTTTGCTATATTTAATTAACAAAACTAAAAGCTCTGTCTCTCAATTTACGTAAAAGTGTTTTTTCTGGCACACGAATGTCTACTTGGTCAGCCCATTCAAGGCATGAATTTAGAGAGTACGGCCTTCGGATAACAGAGGTGTTCGGTTTATGAGGGGTTCAGATTGTAGAGGTCAGATCTGCTGTAATTCATAAATGCCATCAAAAACATTACTTGTAAAAAAGACAACTCGCAACTCAGTACTTCTACCGTAAAAAGTTGTGAGGTCCATGTAATAAGTCGGTTAATTTATTTAGTTCAAACTTAAGACCTCCTGTCTTAAGTTAGGTAAGTATTATGTAATTAGCTAACCTAGCAACATCTTATTGTGAAGATATAAATATTAAAAATCTTTAATGTTTTAAATATGACTAGTTTATGGGTACCATAACGGCGCCTATTTATGCCGTGAATCAATAATGTGTAAATATAACTGTGTTTCGGTCAGAAGGGCGCCGTAGCTAGTGAAATTACTGGGCAAATGAGACTAATTAACATCTTATGTCTCAAGGTGACTAGCGCAATTGAGTGCCGCTCAGAATTTTTGGGTTTTTCAAGAATCCTGAGCGGCACTGCATTGAAATGGTATCAAAAGGCGTATTAAAAGGCGTATCAATAACCATCAGCTGAACGTCCTGATCGTCTCATCCCTTATTTTAGTAAAATAAATGTTTCTCCATATTTTTTTCTGAATAAAATGTGGTGAATATACAAAATATAAGGTTAGTTTAGTTTGAATGGGCTATTAACGTACTCAGCTGAGGCTGCTCAATGGGCCAATCATGAGTGATTGGCCCATTGAGCGTGTCGGTTCATCTTCTTAGTCTAAACTCAAGCCCAAGCAGTCCCCGGCTTTTCAGACTGCTGCATGCGTACGGAAGCAATACTGGACATCAGACGATGTAAGCCCATTGCCCGTATAACCCGTCCCCGTTCTATTACTCTGTGAGCACGAGCTGTGGCATTTCTACCGACTTTATAAATCCATTGCATAAAAGGCTATCTGTCACACCTGTCTGTAAACAGACGCTTGTTATAACACCTACTTTATATTTCGTCTCGAGTCCCAAATGAATAGTAGGCATTTTACTATTTCTGATATTATGTCACACCTACGTTACTCATCTGTTTTGGGTCAAAGAGTGTTCTGAAAAACAGCTGACATGGGTTGCGGGATGCATAGTTTTTGCGAAAATTTAGCACTTTAAATATTGTATTAAAATATAATGCTAATTCATTTCTGCCTTTACATAGTCAGTAGAGATGACCTAAGGAATGTCTGGTTCAAAGCATAGTATACCCATAAATTTTCACCGTGTATAATCTGATCAAGTTGTGGTTAAAGTTTGATGTCACCGGAACTGAATTTTTGTTTGCCTGTATTATCTATATTCTATTTATTAATAAGACATGATATATTCTTAATAAGAACCTAAATGTTGATCTTGTTGTCCTTATGGCTATCGTGCCTAATTAGGGCTGAGGTCATCTAACAAACAGGTTTTATTGATTCCTTGAATGTATTTTTACTGCATCTTTTTCTAAAACTACTTTTTAAAGGATAAAACGCGTATAAGTAATTATAACTGAATTCTTATACTATTTTGGAAGACACAAAACGTAGTTGATCACTCAGATATTCAGCTGTGGACTGGTAGTATTTATGATAGGATTTACCCTTAATCCCTTATTTCTAGTATTATAATAATGAAAATCACAATTAAGAGCAAAAAGGTGACGACTTATAACTCAAGAAAGGCTTGAACGCTCTTGGTGAAAATTAATGTTATGTAGTTAGAACATAATGTGATCTTATAAAACTGTTAAGCTAAGAGTGTTAAAATTACTTAATTACTAAACATTTTTAATGTCAAAACACAATTTAGCGGTTTCCACATAATATCTATTCTTTGGTACACTTGTTGAATGAAAATAACGTTATATTATATATTAATACTTACATATCATTATAATTATATACATGTAAATGAAGCACTTTTGGCTCTCCATTTAATTTAAATTTCCCACACATTAACTTTGACTTTAAATGTCAAAGTTTTACATGTCTATTTATTCTATGGTGACAGCACTTTGCACTATGTTCCTTCTTTAACGGTATTCACTCTGGTTTTATGTAATTGAAAATTAACAAGGATTATTTGTAAAAGAAATACTATAATTATTTTAGATTATTAAAATATAAATTGGAGCAATAGCTTTTAATGTTGTTTCTCTGTACAGGTTTGTAAATAATTGTAATGTTTGAAAGTGTAAAAGTTAGAAAGTTTTATAACAAAATAAATTTCTCTTTACAGAGCAACAATTAAATAGTTTTTGTTTCATTAAAAAACATATAACATAGATACATTATAAGTATTAATAATAATTACATAAATAAATAGGTACATCAGTATTATTAGATAGGGAGAAATAACAAACCAGGTTTTAGTAATGTTTGCTGTAGTATAATTTGTGGATGAATTGAATAGGTCTAATTCAGGAATATCTGTATTTACATTTGAATTTAGGATGTCTTGAGAGGACAGGAGGCTCATATCTATGTTCGAGAACACATTTGGAGCATCGATATGACATTGTTCAATTTTGGTTCAAAATACAATTTCAGCTACTTTTCGTCTCTCATGAAGGGGTAATATTTGATTTCTCTGTCATCTTGTCCCGTAATCACTGTTGTGTTTGCACTTGTATTGAAAGTATTTCAGAATAAATAAGTATATTCTGCAGGTGACTTCGTCTGTATAAAATACGTCATTGCACATCTTCGAGATATCTCAAAAAATTTGGGATAAAATGTACCTACTCTATGTCTTTCCTAATGTCATGATTCATCATCATCATCAGCCGGAAGACGTCCACTGCTGGAAAAAGGCAACCCCAAAAGATTTCCACGAAGATGGGTGTTTTGCTGCTCTCATCCAACGTATTCCGGCGATCTTGACCATATCGTCAGTCCATCTTGTGGGGGGCCTACCAACACTGCATCTTCCGGTACGTGGTCGCCATTCGAGGACTTTACTGCCCCAACAGCCATCTGTCCGTCGAACTATGTGCTCTGCCCACTGCCACTTCAGTTTCGCAATCATTTCATGATTAGTTGTGTAGTAAATGCGTAAAAGCATTACAAATAAAAACGCGCACAAAAACAATCATAGGATAAACCATAAAAAATATAACTTTGCCTTAAGGTACATATCCAAATGATAAGAAATAAATTCCAACATATTGTTTTCCATTATCTTCATCGTTCCATATTGTGTGTATGGTGGGTTTCTTCATTCTGATGCTGTCGTGGTTTTTCCTGATGCAGGCTATATGAGTCTGTCATTAATAAATCTGTTGTTATTTGATACTTATAATATAATGCTTAAATATAAGCATTTCCGCAAAAACACGTTTTTTCTACCAATGAAAATCGAAAAACTCAGCATAGATATTATATTGACAATTTTTTTCCTCTGTATCTGTATTCCTCTGCCTGCGAGTGAAAAAATCCATAACCAATTATATAGGATCAACCTATACTTAAACAAAAATAAGCTTGTTATGCGTACTCAGTTAACTGGAGTTAGTAGGTTGGGCGATGTATATGCTTATAAAAATGCAGAAAATGTAAAATAAAGTACCTACCAAAATAAACTTACAAACGCTGACCAAAATCTAGCTTTGTTAATACGTGGGTAACTGAAAATGTTTAGAACTGGCCAGTTAGAAACATTGCTAATCAAAACTTTTTTTGAATTTCAATTTTAGAAGTCTTTGGTAACCTAATGTGGTATATCGCATTCATTTGTCATTTGTTTTTGTGAATTGGTAGCAAATCTAAAACTCTTGTTACATGTGAAAATGAACCTAACGCGAGAAAATTTTCGGTCAATGATTTATTATGACTTTCGTTGTGAGCTTACTCAACAACAAAGCTAGCTCGTGCACTATTTACAATTGGTTTAACGAGTTTAAGCGTGGACGTAGCAATCTCAATGATGATCCGCGTGAGGGAAGTTCTTTAACAGCGACTACTGAAGATAACATCAGTGCTGTGCGACGCATGATAGAGGAGATAAGAGAGTGACCTATCAAAATATACGGCAAGCGTAGGCATTGGTATGAGTCAAGTTCAAAAAATATTACACGAACATTTAGGCGTCAGGAAGCTTTGTACCAGATGGATTCCCCATACTTTAACCGACGACAAGAAACACCTTCGTATGAATATTTGACTATGGCAGGTGTCGAGATAATGAGTCATCCGCCATACAGTCCTGACCTGGCGCCCTGCAACTTTTATTTATTCCCAATAACAAAAGATAAAAGGCGAGGTATTCGCTTTACGAGCCCTTAAGATGCGGTGAAAGCGTACGAAAATGCCATAGAAGAGAACCCTAAGGAAGAATGGGCCCACTGCTTTTCTCAGTGGTTCCATCGAATGTGACGATGTGTAGAGAGGAACGGAGATTACTTCGAAATCAATAAAAGTATTGGCAACTTTCTACATTAAGCTGTTTTTCATTTTCTAAACATTTCCAGTGTTACCTAGGTAAGTAATAAGAATTGGATAAAATTTTAACAATATGCTAAGTAGATACTATGTATCAGTGACTCAATTCAAAATACAGTGACAAATACCTCTATTACAAAATACTTGTTGATACTTAAAATACCAAACCCAAGAGCCAAATAATAATTACTAATTAATTTTTCCGTGCATCTATTCATTGGTGAAAATTAATTTTGATTAGCTATACACATACATACATGATTGCAGAATTCCTGCAATTTCAGTGCAGTGAAAATTAATAAAATTCGTCAAGTTGCACCGCTACTGCGCGACTCTAAAACAAGCATAGCAGCGCAGTAACAGTATTTTATCAGAATTGCGCTAAGTAAACTAGCGATATAACTGCTGTGCTCAAACACTACTCAAACGTCAAAATGGTTTACGAGAATACCATTATAATGCTGCAAACGTGAAGCAGTAGTAGAACCGCGATTTATTAACCGCAGCGTTCCTGCAAAAAACTGCAACCAGGACTTCTTTGCAGAATACCGGTATACCGTATATCAATATTTTTTTTTCTTTTTGACACGCGACGCATAGCAGTGCAGTAGCCGTTTCTTAATAAAACAGCCCTGCTGAGAAGTAAATTCAGAGCTTGAGTAAAAAGCAAATCACCGAGAATAAAAAAGCTATAGACTTATTAATTGAGTGAATAATATTACTTTTTTTGAAGATGCACTTAAGAGATAAAAAATTCTTAAGTAGGTACTGCCACTTTGATTTTTGTAACTTTAAATCAATTATAGAGACTATTTTGGTTTTATGATTAGTCTGAGTTGTCAAACTAAATGTTTTCTGAAATTGACAAAGTTGGTGGTTTTTTTTATAAATAGCCATCTAGAAGAGTGTTAAGGTTATTGATTAATTTCTAATAAATTTCATGATCGCAGTCGTTATTTAATTTAGCTTGGCTGGCTTGGTGAATCATCCACCCCCTACTCGTCGTCTAAATGTACGAAACTCCGAGAATATTGAATTGGTAGCTGAAATTGTGACAGAAACCCCGAACTTGTCAATTCCACGACGTTCCCAACAAGTAGACCTGCCTAAAACTTCGACTTATCGAAACCAAGACCGATACAAAATTCAGCTGACAAAAGAACTAAAGGTTACTGACCATTCCCAGCGTAGAACGTTCTCTAATTGGGCTTCGCCTCTAGAGCAACTTCAGGACGACCCATTTTATTCACAGAAAATAATCTTTATCGATGAAATATTTTTGCCTCAACGGTGAAACGAAAATCCTCAAAAGATTCGTGAAAGGCTATTGCATTGTGAAAGAGTGACTGTCTGGTGCGCATCTTGAGCCGGGGACATAATTGGTCCTTATAGTTATAAAGAAAATATATACCAATAAATAATTTTTATTTTTTTATAGTTTACATTAATATTGATCCTTAACTCTTATAAAAACAACAAATTCAGAAGAAGAAAAAACGACCAATCGACCCGACGCTCTATCTATGTAATTCCAGCCCTTTTTGTGAAGCATAGCGAATGAATCCTAAATACTTCTTCCACTATGACCTAGGTCCTAGTCCAAAGTGCCAACTGAACTCATCAATCAACTGTCAACGTCAATGGCACGATGCTAGGTACGTCAAAAACTCAAATCAGTAAAATGTAAACAAGTCCAGGCATTAATAATTATTTTACATAAAATTTAAATACCTAGTAAAATAGCGTATAAACATAGTTATTAAGATCAATGATGTAGATATTTTTAAATTAAGTTCAAGTTCATTGTATTTCTGCTTTTGTGTTTGTTATAAAATTCAAGATTGTTTCTTGAGTAGGTTATTCATTGAAAATGTGTAGCAACGATTTCAAAATATTAAAGCAAGGCGCTGAAGCGAAGTTATACTTAGGTAATTATCTTGGAAAACCGACAGTGATTAAAGAAAGGTTCAAGAAAAAATACAGACATCCAGATCTAGATGAAAGCATAACAAAAGAAAGAATAAAAAATGAGGCTAGATCTATAGTTCGCGCTAAAGTTGCAGGTGTAAAAACACCCTCACTATATTTAGTTGATTTTGAAAGACGTCGTATTTATATGCAGTATTTTGAACATAGTGTAACAGTAAAAGATTTCATTATAAATATTAAAAAAAAATATACAGATGACAGTGCTGCCAAGCTGAATAAAGTTGCCAGAATAATCGGAGAAAATGTTCGGAAATTGCACATTAATAACATTATTCATAGTGATCTTACCACATCTAATATGTTACTTGTAAAAGATGATGAAAAAGATATTAATCAAGAATTAGTCATAATTGATTTTGGATTATCTTACATTGACACAAGAGCAGAAGATAAAGGGGTAGATTTATATGTGCTCGAAAGAGCTCTGATAAGCACCCATAACGATTGTCCTGATTTGTTTTCCAAAATATTAGAAGGATATAAAGCCTACAGCAATACCAATATTAAGGAAATATTACATAAATTTGAAGATGTAAGAGCACGGGGTCGCAAGAGAACTATGGTGGGATAAATTATTGATCTAAATAAAAATATAACAACCATTCTTATATTTCTTCAATAACTCATCCTGTTTGGAAGTAAAATACTTATTGGCATCTGAATTTCATGTTGAAATTTGGCAGATTCATGATATATATTTATTATACAATCTACTTTATGGGATTAGGAGGATAAACAAAAATATGGGTCACCTGATGGTTATTTCTTTTTTTATGACAATAAGGGATGAGACAAGTGAGACAAACAGCTGGTAATTGATACACCTGTCTATTACAATGCAGTGCCACTCAGGATTCTTGAAACACCCAAAAATTCTGAGTGGCACTACAATCACCTTGAGTTATAAGATGTTAAGTCTATTTGGCCCAGTAATTTTACTATATATCCTACCTTTCAGGCCCCTATGCACAATAATGCTTATGCATTACTGCTTTATGGCTGAAAGGTACTGTTCTTTTACCCATAATCTAGTCAGCATCCTGTGCCAAACAAGAGCCTCCAGTTGGAAATGATTTTCAAGGGAGTTTTCAGGCTTGTAGATGCCTGAGGTATCCATTTCAAATCAATCCACAGTTTGATTGTAAGTGGAAGAAAATTTCACCCACCTCTTCAAAATACTCCCATTGAAAAATATAATAGATGACAAACTATGAAGCAACACCAAGCGGTAGAATCTGAGCCAACTTGAGGCTGGCATTAGGTATGGCAGCTATCAGTACTATTGATGGCATAGGCCTGGCTGTTGAAATACAATAGTGTTGGTGATCCACTTACAAATACAGTAACAGTATATGATGCAAGCTGTTATAGATCCACCTCTCAAATATGGCAAATGATATACTTAAATAATGATCTTAACTATATAGAGACTGTCTATCCACTACATGTCTCCAGCGGATCATGAGATTATTTGGCCACACGATGTGGTGCTGATAACCTGGAACATCTGATGGTCACCGGGAAAATTGAGGGGAAGAGGCCAGAGCCCAAGACAAGAGTGACCCTGGTCTGACCAAATATCCAAGCAGACTAACCAACCCATCAGCATCGCACTCCACCACGCGACAGGAAAAAACAGATGGAGGAAAGCTGTAGACAAACTTAAGCGGAGTCACAATCCTCAGCAATAAGGGAACAACTGTGAAGAAGATATAGAGACCACCTACCATAATAACCGCTGCCCATCTATAAATTAAATCTATATCACTTTATTCATCTATGTCCAAGAAATGACACTCATGAATGTCAAATTAACCACTACCTCGGGAAAGGTTGAGCTCTAATTAGAAGAAGAGGCAAGAAAATTGCCATTCTTTTAAATTAACATTTACAGCATCATCAATTATTTGAATCACATGGACCAGTCGTCACCTCCCTCAATCCTGAGTTATGTTTTAGTAAATGGAATGATGTCACCACAATCGAGCATCTTTCACTAAAATTCTTTGATTTTTATTGAATTATAAAGGACACATTTAAAACAAAAGAATCAAATTAGAAAAATATGTTTCCAATTATTTTTCAATTGTTTTTATTTCTATCAAAATAATTGAAACTCATGAATAAATTAAAAAAAAATATAACAAAAAAAAGAATGATCAAAATCGGTTCACCCAGGCGAAATTCTGAGGTAACAAACATAAAAAAAACATACCGACGAATTGAGAACCTCCTCCTTTTTTGAAGTCGGTTAAAAAGGGAAAAAATACAATGCATTATATTGTCATTAGACCGGCATGCAACAGTACAGAAATATTGGAAAAAAACATAATGTAAGTACTTATTTGCGACTCTTTATTGAAACGAATGTATCCGAACCATTTTTGAAGAGATAAATAATGGTCATGAAACTTGAAACTCGTTACCAAGTGTTCTGTGCTCGTTACGTACAACAAGACCGTCCGAAAATGGTCATCAGGTTTCACAAACTGTAGTAAAGCGATTAACTCGCAATAATGTGTTAATGGTAAGTTTGGCTGGGACTTAGTATCCCTTAGCACGAATTAGGAGGTTAAAATATTGTAGTTGATAGAGCCTTAGTCCACGATTATAATGATATGATACCACTTTTATTACAAGGTAATGACCGTTTTCAAGAAGATCGAATCGAATCAAGAGAAGCGAATCTATTTTTACCTACTGTAACCAATTTTGATTGACAAGTCACAGTCGGCATTAGCAGTGAACGTAGTGTTAAACTTTAAATTCTCTTTGATTAGCAAATTACGTATTTTGACCACTAGCTGACGCTATATATACGCTATGTACAGCAACTGGGCCATGTCGTTACGGTAAAAGCTAATCGAACAAAATGGCAAATTTACCTACTACCGATAGGAAATCTATGTTCGAATTTATCTCTGTATCCAGCAGCCGCATAGAAGTATATATAGGCTATAGTAACGCTCGATGGAGTAGTCTGAAGTCGACTTAGAGGGCGCGATCAATAAGAGTACAATTTACAAACTACCGAAGTTAATTAATACACAATGATTATTAAAATGGTATTTTTATTACTGCAATATTAATGCATAACAAAAATTGGTCGTAACACTAAGACTTGTTGCAACAGGAAATTCATATCAACAATTTCATTTCTTTAATATTCCAAGCCCTGCTGACAGAAAATATCTCTAAAACTTGTTGGGGTTACTACTATTATTCGGAAACATAAAACTTAGATACGTCCTCCACGCACGAAGAGTCACGAGCGACTGAAATCATGATTTTTTTTTAGAGGATAACTGTGACACCCCATACCGACTAAAACCTCCTCTATGCTGTTGGCCCTGATCGCTTTTACAGCGACATAGGACATGGGCCGTGGAGGCCTCAAAGACTACGCAACAACAGTCGCGGGGCGTCTCCTAAGGAGACTCGAACCACGGACCGGCTGTGTGCTTGTGTGAATGAAATCATGAAATGATGATATCAGTATTTAAACGCGATTACACTTTCCTAAATGCGTTTCTAATTAGGCTTCTAAACGATTCAGTCAGTCAGAAACTTCTTCTGAATTTAGGATGCTAGGTTGCTGAATTCGATTATATTTGTCTAAAGTCAGTAATGACTAAATTTAGATGACTAAATTCAGTTATGTGTAATACTACTAATATAAAAAAAGGTACTCCGTGGTTTAGTATTTACATCCTCTTTGGTTAGCAGTTATCAAATATTGAGCTGTGAGCAGTGTTCTGTGGCTGTGAGCCGCATAAAATGTATGGAAATAATAAATAAATAATATATAGTGCTTTACATACTTTATAACTTTGATTGATATCTTTCTAAATAAGTAATCAATATAATATAGGTAGATTATTATTCATCGTCTCCATAAGATATTATTTCAAACTCCAATTAGAGCGGGCAAATTGAATTTAACATTTAAGTACTTATTACCTATTACATTTATGAAGAATCATGAGTAAAAAAATTTCTTTCGGTAAAATTACACTTAATTTTCAAAAAGAAACGAAAGATGATCCTTCTATATCTGGGTTTGGTACATTCGGACGCACCCCAATTCAAGAACAGAAAGAAATTGAAACAATTGCCGAGGACTTAGAGAATCAGCATGTACACAAAGTAATGGGTATTAAAAACTTCGGAAAGAAGGCTAAACAGTTTGATGTTGAAGAGATGGTGGAACGTGCTAGGAAGACAGCCCAAGAAAATGCATTGCAGAAGCCAGCACCTCCTGATGATATAAACGCAGTGAGTGTAATTAGGCCCGTACCAAAAGAGTCAACTCACAGTGAGAGTGATGATGAACTGATAGGTCCACCTATACCTACCAATCTTACTAGTAAAAAAACAAGTGAGGACAAAAAATCTGGTGATGATAGCTATGGTGAGCTTAGTGGATCAGATGATGAAGATTTGCCATTGGATAAACAGATCCCTTATACACATGAGGTAAGGTTATTAAAATACTATCGCATACTTATGTGCGCATATTATAAAATTAATCACAAAGTTAAATATTACATGTTTTATATGATATCTTTATCTAATATTATTTTTAACTATTATCATTTAAAATAATTATACATTAATAAGCATTTTTTAATGTTTTCATTTTATTGTGCTTCAAAACCATTTCATGCTAGTGGTTGGCTTCCTATGACCAAATTGAATTAATCTTGTTCTATTTTATAATTCTATGTTTATTATATTAGAAAACTTAGCAATGTCCTGCTTTTGCTTGAAGCTCGGTGATTTGCTAAACAATTGGGCAGGGGGAAATGTCTTGGGTCTGGTTAGGGGTAAAATATGTGATTTTAGGTATCACTTGCTATTTTTGAAATATATATACTTTTTAAAACACATAGTTTTATTAATATTGATGGCTCATATAACCCTGTAGTTATTGATCCTGTTTTTAAGAATGTTATACAGCTGACTCTGGTTAATTTGAAACTGTAGGGACTCTTAAAATATGACGAATTATCGAGTGTTTGAAATTCTTTAGAGAAAATAAATTAAACTTCAAATTATTAAGTGTTGATCATTTATTTTTTATTAACTGCTACTCTTTAACAATGACAAAAGTTTAGAGCTACTTTCATATACATATAATAGTGCTCAAGAGGAATCTTAACTTCTTTTGCAACATCACTTTTCTTCTCATCTCTCTCTACTTTTCCGATTAACTTCTTCTTTTCAGCAATCGCCAAGCATTTATACTTTTTAGGACTCATAACTAACACAAACTTTAATCTGTATAAAACCAACAAATGAATATTAGTAACTGACAAAACCAACCAAAGCAAAAACAAAAGCTCCTGTAAGATGATACACATTTGAACTTGTATAAAAATGTGCTCAAGTACAATCTCTGTATTTTTCTCTCTGCAACTTTGAATTGTTGAGTGTTTGACGCCGATGAGTTCGAATTAATGCGTCGTTTTGCTACTTAGCAATGATTTATTGGTTCAAATTACCAAGTGCATAAAAATGTATTGATCAAATTCGAAATATAGAGAGATATTGTAGAGAAGAAGTGATGACTTTGAATTATGGAGAGGTATGAATTATCGCCAGTTTGTATTAACAAGAGTCGACTGTATATTTATATTTATTGATTGAATCTACCTTTGCTTTAGGTTGAAATGCTACATGGCTGCAAAGCAGTTGTGGCTCTAGCAGTGGACCCCTCAGGTGCACGGTTGGCAACAGGATCTATTGATTATGATGTCTCATTCTGGGATTTTGCTGGTATTATTATTTTCTATTATAATTTGTATATTATTATGCCAATGATTTAAGCTAAAAATTGGAAAATTAAGTATTACTTTTTAGTAAAATTTTTGAAAAACTTTTGCTTAAACAGCTACAAATGCATTTTTGTAAATTAATGAACAAAAATCAGTTTGGTTTCACTAGGGGCTTATCAACAATTAATGCGGGTACTAGACTCATTGAGCACATCTTTGACGCCTGGGAAGAGTCACAGGATGCATTGGGCATTTTTTGTGATTTGTCAAAAGCGTCCACCATGAAACTTTACTCCTAAAACTAAAGCATTATGGAGTGAAAAATAGAGCCCTAAATCTGTTAAAATCATATTTAAGCGAAAAAGTTCAGATAGTCGATGTTAATGGCAAACGGTCTTCGGGTAAACCTGTGGGAATAGGTGTTCCACAGGGTTCTATTCTCGGTCCTTTCTTGTTTCTTATATATATTAACGATCTACCGTTTGTGGTAGATGATAGCCATGAGATTGTATTGTTTGCTGATGATACGTCACTTATTTTTAAAGTGAAGCGACGTGCGGATATTGATGACGAGGTAAGAAATGCACTCTCAAAGATAGTGCGTTGGTTTGAGACGAATAATCTGCACTTAAACAGTAAAAAAACAAAGTGTTTACGGTTCATTACACCAAACAAAGCGGAGGTATAAACCAACGTACTTATAAATGACCAGAGATTGGAACTTGTGGACACTACGGTCTTCTTGGGTATCACGTTAGATAAAAAGCTTCAGTGGGGTCCACATATTACCCATCTAGCAGATAGACTCAGCTCTGCGGCATATGCAGTTAGAAAGATTAGAGAGTACACGAATGTTGCGACCGCTAGATTAGTGTACTTTAGTTATTTTCACAGCATCATGACGTACGGTATATTACTATGGGGTCATGCTGCTGACATTGATATAGTGTTTGCACTGCAAAAGAGAGCTGTGCTATATATCAGCTTGGTTATAGACAGTCTCTCGAAGAAAAATTTAAAGAAATAAATATTATGACTGTTCATTGTCAGTACATTTATGAAAATTTAATATATGTTCACAAAAATCGTCACCTTTTTGCTCTTAATAGTGATTTTCATTATTATAACACAAGAAATAAGGGATTGCTTGTAACTAATTCTAGTAGGCTTCATAAGATACATAATAGCTTTAAGGGTAAATGTATACACTTCTACAATAAAGTCCCAGCCACTATTCAGGCATTATCTATAAATAAATTTATATGTTTTATAAAAAAATGGCTCTGTCGTAAATCATATTACTTCACTGCTGAATATCTAAATGATCGGACAGCCTGGAACTAGATTGTGATTATTTTATAGCGATATAAATGACTGTACAATATTGTAAATTTTTTTTTTGAAAAGAGCGCAAAAAAAAGAATGCTGAGAGAGTTTCTTGCGCCGCTTCTTCTCTCTCAGAGCGCCATTTGTTTCCGAAGCGGTAGTAGTATCTAGTAGTATAAGAAATGACATCAAATATAATTCTAAAGGAATCAATTTTGAGAAAATAAATGCCTTTTATGCCTTTACTTATTGATTGTAAGATGTACTTCCAAGAGAATCTTCTTCTGTTGCTGTCTGTGCAATTTCGAGGGTAGGTTCCTGTCAACTCTCTGGCTGAATGTAGATTTTGAAGACCATATCTCTCTTTTAAACCTATATCTACATGACATGTGTCTACAGGTCCCATAGTGGTTATACAGGAAAGGATTTTCTCATGGGCTGCATTCAAACGGCATGATGATGTGATTGATCAGATCGGCTCTACTGAAATTGTAGTAAACAGTGGCTTCAATAGGCATACAGCCAAAGAGCTTGGGTCGCACACTACAGACTACGCCCCTGCATAGATTTGGGCATAATTTTGCATTGGATTATAGTCTGTCCCAATGGTTGAGCTTGAGGTTTGCCAAGCCTCTGTGGACACCCCTCTTAGAATCATGGCATGATCAGGAGTGTAGTGCCTATCCAACGGCCGGGTCTCAGCACACCATCGACTCGCCGCGTTTGGCACTTACATTCAGTGGATTGGAATAGTGTTCATTCCTTTTTTGCATCCTACCCTTGGGACAAGGTTTGTTTCCTATCTGATGACAGTGCCGACGCAGTTGCAGTGGCCGATGTGATACAACCATCCTCTAAGATTCAAGTCGTCAAAATCGGAGATCGGCTTTCAAAGTACCTGACTGGAACACGCAAGTTATGGGCGTTGTCACAAGCTGCTCTTCAACTAGGCGTCCCTACTATCACTGCATATAAGTAATGGTACTCTGGTGCATACAATGGTCCAAATCCAAGGTACATGGCCTGCTCTAAGCGACACGGCGACATAAAGTCGCTTAAAAAAATCTCTAGAACAAGCAGTAACTAATTTCCCCATGGAAACAGTCCATAAATTCGTAGATTTGTGGTCAAGCAGTTTAAAGATTATTAGGATTATTAGATATTATTACAGGTTAGCATTAAAATCAAAGGTCATTTTGAATATATATTCCTTTACTTAATGCTGAGAGTTCAATAAATAAATATGAAGATTATCTTATGTCAAAGAAAAATTAATACATTTTCATTTGTAACAGAATTTATGATTTAATGATGAAATGATTTGTATTTTTATGTGATTGCCACTTCAGGGAATATATTCATATTTGTATTGCATATAATATATTCAAATATTACCTTAGTGTGGATATTTATGGACGAACCCACCCTAGGGTAGGAAATTATGAAATACCAGTGCATTTTAATTAAGACAGTCCATTCTCTCTGTGACAATAGATGTTAAGTACATAACATGCATAAAATTGGTCCTTCGAGCCGGATATAATATAAAGTTGATTTATAGGCATGGATTCATCAATGCGGTCTTTTCGCACACTGCAGCCCTGTGAGAACTATCCCATAAGAGCCCTACAGTACTCGGCGACTGGGGACTCCATACTGGTAGTTAGTGGATCAGCTCAAGCGAAAGTGTTGGATAGAGATGGGTTTGAAGTTCTGGAATGTGTCAAGGGTGATCAGTACATCAACGATATGGCAAAGTAAGGTTCATTCATATTGACATGTAGCATATTTTAAAAATGGAAAGAAAGATTAAGTCACTTGGGGGTAAGCCATCACACTTTACAAGTTATTTTGGCAAAACATGTCGAGTTGCAGGAGTGATGTGTGGGATGGAATAAATACCTATGTTCATGATGAAATTGTTTCATCTTTTTAGTTTTATTTCAAAATTAATATTTTTCAAAATAGTATTTAAGATTACTTATTGAACGTCAAAAACTACCCCACCCATTCGAAATCGTGTGCCTCAACCTGAGAATATCGCGCGCAAGAATCTCATCGGTTTTTTTTATTTGAATTACAAAGTATTTCATACAATATAAATTAAATAGCCTCTGGGTGTTCGCTCCATTTCCAGTCTGTGGTATCATTAAGAAAATCATTTATGTTATTATAAACTTTACCACACAAATGTTTTTAACAATTCTTTTAAATTTCGTAACACATTGTTTTGTTCATTTTTTGCGATCATGTTGTAAAAGCATATACATCGCCCAATAAAAGACTTACTAAATCAACTTAGCCGAGTAGTAGGCGTAACAAGTTTATGTTTATTGAATTAGGCGTTACTTTGCGGAAATCCATAATTATACAAATTATTTAAGTTTTCTTTAGTGTTAATTCCGCCAATATTTAATAAAATAGCTAAAATATTTAGGAAAAACAATATTAATGTGTCCTTCCGAACGAATCACAATGTCAGTCGAATATGTAATGGCAAAGATCGATTAAATCATTCCGAAAAATCCGGCGTTTATAAACTAAGTTGTGACACTTGTAACGGGGTATATATAGGTCAAACAGGTCGAAATTTCGAAATTAGATTAAAGGAACATATTGCCGCATTTACGAATAATCATCCCGAAAAATCACACTTCGCGAAACATTTAATTGATACAGGTCACTCACTCGGAAACAATAATAACTTTAATATTTTACATACATGTGAAAAAGGATTTCGCTTAAATGTGTTAGAGCAATTAGAAATAATAAAACACAAAAATAACAATATGTTTACATTGTTGAATGAACAAACAAATTTAGTCCCATCACCTTTGTTACGTGTCTCTTCCGGGGGTAATACGTCACAACAGCCGACCAATCACAGCGCGTCATTTCATGGGACGAGGGTATAAAAGAGCGGCTTCCGGCTCATTTGATTCAGTCTCGTGCCAGATTTTGGCGAGACAACACGTCCTGAGGATGCCTCGTGTAGAGGCGAAACACGTGTCGAATTGTTTTAAAGACAAATATTGGCGGAATTAACACTAAAGAAAACTTAAATAATTTGTATAAGTTTATGTTTGTTCCTAATGTTAACATTATGATTGTCGCAGTTTCTAAATTCCTTAATGTGCATATGGACATACGGAACATTATCACGAATATATTGAGATGCAATTGTCAAAATCTTTATTTTTTTTATGTTTTTCTCTTAATGATTCTTTATAAAATTTTATTCACCTTTATTTTTTCTTCCCTAGAACAAAAGGTCACACGGCTGCTCTCAATAGCGGCTGCTGGCACCCCCAAATCAGAGAAGAGTTCATGACGTGCTCCCAAGATGGAACACTCAGGTTATGGCTCACAGATAACCCTAAACAGCACAAATCTGTAATCAAACCTCGGCAGCAAGGAGGTTTGAAAACTAACCCGACTTCTTGCATTTTCTCTCGAGACGGCAACGTAGTAGCATGCGGATGCTACGACGGCTCGATACAAATGTGGGACCATAGAAAGAACTTCGTCAACACATCTACCTTATTAAGAGATGCACATCAAAAGCAATCCGAAATAACCAGCATCTCATTCTCTTACTTGGGCAATCACCTCTCAAGCCGAGGAAATGATGACACACTAAAATTGTGGGACTTAAGAGCTTTCAAGAAACCTCTGCATGTTTTCGGAGGTCTCTTTTCCAGATACGAACAAACAGATTGTGGCTTCAGTCCTGATGATGCGATGATATTCACTGGAGAGTCATTGCAACGAAATCAAGATACAGGAAGACTCTTATTTTACAATGTTAAAACATTTGAGAAAGTAACGCAAATGGATGTGACAAAGTCTCACGTGATAAAAGCTGTGTGGCATGCCAAGTTGAATCAGATATTTGTGGGTTGTGGTAATGGAGTTGTGAAGTGTTATTATGACAATAAACGTAGTTTGCGTGGGGCTAAGCTCTGTATAGTCAAAACTCATAGAAAAAAACAGTCCGTAGAGATTGTAAGCTCGCAACAAATAATAACACCACATGCATTACCCTTATTCAAACAAGAGAAACTTCGGACTAGTAAGAAGAAAATGGAAAAAGATAGGCTAGATCCTGTGAAGTCTCAAAGACCGGACCTTCCTATAACATCGGGTCAGGGTGGTAGGGTAGCTGCTTCGGGAAGTACGTTAAGTTCTTTTGTCATCAGGAATCTGGGTTTGAGCAAACGTGTAGATGATGACCAGGATCCAAGAGAAGCTATACTGAAGTATGCTAAAGAGGCAGAGGAGAATCCGTTCTGGGTGGCTCCAGCATATAAGAAGACACAGCCGATGCCGATATTTACCAATGATGACGATGGAGCGTCTGATGCTAAGAAACCTAAGACAGATAAATAAATTTTATTTTAAGTAGTTCTGAATTTTTTTAATTGCGGTAACCGCCAAACCAGTGTGGGATTAGTCAGAAGTGGGATAATAACTATTTATTTTTTATAATTCGTTATAAACGAATAGCATGCTAGCCAGTATACAGTAAATGACTTCATCGCTTGGCGTTGTGAAGAGACGTCGCTTCAATATACCCATATTTATTACATACGAGGAGTATTCTGAAAAGCAGTTTTACCTGATAGCTGCAGACGGTAACCTCGCAACACACGCTACAAACTAATATATCACATTTAAAGTAATAAGTTAGTTTTCACTTTCATTTTTTGGTTAATTCCACTAGTGGCAAAGCATAGAAGAATGTATTATTTTTTTATGGAAGAGGGAGACAAACGAGCATAGTCACCTGATGGCAAGTGATCACAAGCCGCTCATATTCTTTTGCACCAAAGGAATCATAAGAGCGTTGCCGACCTTATAAACCGTCGAATAAACGTAAATATCAAGACCTCAGTTCCAAAGTGTCAAGTCTGAAATTCAGAAAGTTTGAGATAGCAAAGAGAAATTGTTCGATAACCGAAAACCCATCATTACTACAAAGAAGCAAGTCGATAAGTAAATGCAGTTAAGTTGTTACTTCCAATATTTCTTCATAAGTCTAGAATATTTTCGTTTCATACAGTAATATTATTATTATTTGGAGAGGGTGGCTATATGCCTAGTCCTAAGTGAGTCCTAGTAACACCGCGTCCAGAATTGAACTATTGTGTTCGCCACTCATACTTATAGCTCGTCGTCAAGCCCTGCCGCGTTTGTAAACGCAGTATCTTCTTGATGCGAGTATTGCAAACAGCATCTGGGTGTAGGGTAGTGGGCTGCAATTGCAGAGGAGATAAAGAGGCGTTTCATCGGCCTCGAGGCAAAATCTGCAGACCACAGAGGTGCTTATTTAAGCACCTCTGTGTGGTCTGCTTATATGGTAATAAGTCGAGTTGTTTCTTTTAGAACCCCCTTTCTGAATTGTTACTCTTTGGAACTCAGCCATCGATATAAATTCGAAAACACATTGGTACGTGGCGGGCGAGGATCGAACCGGGGGCTCCGTTGTGAGAGTATTTAACGGTTTAACGTATTACGGCACTGATAATATTATGTATGGTTTTTATCATTGGGGGGTGAATTTTACACGTTCGTCATAATCCAAGATGTTATCATTATGAATGATTAAGTTCAAGGCCAATTCAGTTAGGAAAAAGCTAATTAAAAAGTTATTCAAATTCTTCAAAAATTTTATATCAACCAAAAAAAAACGAAAATATTACACTTAGCCATTTTGTCTTATGCGTGAACCTCAGCTTAATTACGAACAAAGCGTTGATTATGCAGATTTACGGCCGTTTTCAATAACCTATCTATCCTTAGTTTAACTTACTAGACGTAGACAAATCTATCCTTTAACGCTTACTTACATTTCAATAACCTATCGACATAAAGCATTGGACTATAACTAGGGAAAGATAAGATTTTGTCATTAAACGGTGACAGCAATGTATCCGTAACTAGAGATACGTTATTGAAAACGGCCGTTAGTGTGAGATGTCGACAACGCATCGAAGAACATTTTTTTGAAGTGAAAACTTATTTTGGCGCACCGTACACACTTTTTTCGTAGTTATCAAGTCAGGCTGATCCGTCATTCTCTGAGGTGAAAGGCTCCATCACTCTCTGACGCACGTCACGCAACTTACTCGATCGGGTGAACTTGGATATCAGTTTAAAGTTTTATGATATCCGTAATAGTTACGGAATAATCGCCTAGTTACACTTAACGATTACATCCTGTAAATGTATTTTCTAAATTTCTTAGACAAAAAATACAGTTCTGAATAAGTAATCACAAACATATATCCTACAACCTTCTCCGTAACATGCTGCATCCTATGGTATAAGTATTATTCTGATCGGTTCAATAGGTTAATTATAACCGAAGGAAAAAACGGTTCTTCATTTATTAATATTGATTGTATATATCGTTGTTATACAGAAAAAATGTAATCAAATAGAGTTTGATAAATCATTTATTCCTAATCTAATACATAGTATAACTTCTAGGCAGTGGCTGCTATATTCTCCTTGTGAGTCGTGTGGCTGGGCTCACCAAACGGGTTGATAGGCGATCGCGCGGGGTTCTGTACACAACACACAATTCTGTTAATAATTATATGATTACATAATAGCTAAAATAAACAACAGTATTTCATGCAGCAGTTGTATAAGTGTCGTGAAAAATCTCTCGTGGCGTCAACCACATTACACAACGTATCGCATACAATAATTTTTCTACGACTCGAAAATTAAATTTATAAATAAACAAACCACAAGTTTTCGTGTTGCTTAAATGGGCGGGAAATTTATTGTATACATAGGGACTTATCTCTGGTGAGTGATTTTATTTCTACTTTAAGGAATGGCAAAGGTAGACACCCATACAGCCAAGGCGGGAAATGTGAAAATTACAGAATACCTAACAACATCTTGGCAAATTATATTCACAGGTTTTCTTTTCTACTTTCTAATTTTTAGTCTACTAATTTAAACTTGGATATATTACTAATGTAATGTAGTATGTACTATGTATTACCTAATAACATTTCTATGAACCTACCATACCTAACCTAATTATGTTGTCTGTGTCCTCCTTTTTTAGGCCATAGGGTATAGACTTTTTCGGAGACTCAATAAAGTATGTAATTCACTATCGTGGCTGTATAAATCACATATAAAAGTAGAGGAGTAAAAAATACTATTACTAACAATTCATAGTTAAGTATATATGCCACTGAAAAGTGTGCTAGTTTGAGCTATAGCTGAATAAGAATGACTATTGAGTCAGCACGAGTGTTACAATGGCAAAAAACATATAGTAGTCCGGTCAATTTAGACCAAAAAATGGGAGTGAAGTTGCATAAAGTCCCAACAAGCTGAAAATCAGTAAAATTGTTCAAAACATATTTATAAACAATGTTTAAAAGTTATTATTATTATTCATCATTCCCGAGTATGGAATTTTTTTTTATTCAAGGTCAAAGGTCAAAAATATTAGTATTTTGCGATTTTCAGCAAAACGGTAAGTTTTATCATGAAAGTACCTCGGACAAAAATTGTAGATCATAAAATTATCTATAAAAATGTATCAATACTTTTTTTCTTACGAGCCACCGTTTCTGCGATATAACGATTCAAAAAGTTGTTATCGTCATAATATGCACACGTTTCCACGCCACCTATGAGGTAGTGTACTTAGCGCGTTTTATAACTTTTTGAATCGTTATATCTCAGAAACGGTAGCTCGTAAGAAAAAAAGTATAGATACATTTTTTATAGATAATTTTATGATCTACAATTTTTGTTTGAGGTTACTTTTATGATAAAACTTACCGTTTTGCTGAAAATCGCGAACGGACGCGTTGGGACTTTATGTAACTTCGAATGCCTAAATTGACCGGACTATAGTGGCATGCAATACTTTGTATACGAACACGATATAGTACTTAGGATAATATATCAACTTACCCTACTTAATATAATATTATACAATTTTTAACATGTACCTATATCTATTTATATTATACTATGCAAGTCTTCTTCTTGTCGAAGAAGCTTTAATAAATTTCTTGATATTTTGATTAGTGGGGTCTTACATACTATCTGGTATTTTATTGTAAAATTGGCATTAGCTAAACTAATGAGACAATGCTGTCTCTATTCGACTTCAAGTGGTTATAATGTTCACACTTCACAGAGTACTGCAGTGGCTGTGTGCTGCAACTGCTTCGAGCTGAGACTAGCTTTTTTTATGACAATAAGAGACGAGACGAGAAGGACATTCAGCTGATGGAAATTGAAACGCCCGCCCAATACAATGTAGTACCGCTCAGGATTCTTGAAAGACCCAAAAAATTCTGAGAGACACTACAATTGCGCTCGCCACCTTGAGACATAAGATGTTAAGTCTCATTTGTCCAGTGTTCGAGCGACAAAGACAAAGTTATTCTCTATCTAGTAGCGGCCTAATACAGTCCATTAACCAATACGTAAACCGTACACACAGTAATTTCACAAGTTACGACGCCCTTCAGACCGGAACTCAATAATGCTTACACATTACTGCTTCACGGCAGAAATAGGCGCATAATACCTATAATCTAGTTGGCATCCGGTGCAAAGGTGCCTCCCACTGGTAAGCTGTGTTATAATTGGACAATATTATGATACATACCAGTTTCTTGGCCCTCTCTATGAGTATGGAATATGCAAAATGATTAAGAACCACTCCAGTAGGCAATGCAACACCCTGGAACCTGTACAATTGGTTCACATCACTCTCAGGGGTACCTGCAAGGTGATAACTTATATTAAAGTTTTATGATTATGATGTCGAAAAAGTCATTGAATACCTGACTTGAATAGATATAGAATAGAATATTTAATATATTGTAACGAGTAAAGTGAAGTGAGCAGCGAGTGTCGGAGTGGTGGCGCTAGTGTAGCGATGTGAAGTGTGAGGCGAGGAGAGGAGAGGGGTGGCGAAGAGTATATAATCTTGCTTGGGATTAAATTTATTATTCTACAGAGTTTATTGATGTTGTATTATTACCTGTGAATAGATATTGTAAAAGGTAACAGATATTATTGTAAAATCAGTGTCATAAAGTGATTGTATTAAAAAATACTGCTTTTATTTTCCCTCCTATACAAATATTGCCTGTATACATATACTCCGGTTATAATACATTATTTTATAATAGAATAGATAATTGAATTATTGCCTATATCGAATATACGTATAAGTTGATTATAAACTAAAAAATAAACACACTAAATCTGTTTCAATTAAATAAATTTTACGTATCATTTTGGAGCATCCTGTAAATAATCTAATAGCCGCGCGCTTACTTTGGAACTGACACCTGTTTCGTAGGTGATTAAAATTTTCTTTTTTAAATATAATAAAATTTGTTTGAAAATTTTAATTATTTACAGTAATTTTTACGATTTTTTTATGAATACGTTTAACTAATTCTACCCGTGTGTTCATTCAATGTCGCGAAGGGGCGTGGCTTAATCGTGGGATAAGCCCAATACCCCGTAAAAGAGATAGCAAATGCGCAAAAGGGTATAAAACACCGCGCAAAAAGTTCCGGTAGTATTTAAATAATACATCAATAAAATCAACCCTGACACCTGAAAACATTAAGTATGAGAAAGAGATAAACATTTTTTTTGCATACCTGCAAGCTGGTGCACAGAAGTGACGCTAACTTTCCCAATCTGGGCCGTATGGCTGATCATAGGACCCTTCGATATATCCACATATTTGTCCACCTTGTACAATGTCACCTTGCCTGAAACATAATTTGCTGTAAAATAAATATCTGTGTACTGCCACATTATCTCTGGACCTCGCTGGAACGTCAAGTCCCCTCCCGTTCCCCTTTCACCCCCTCGCGCTCGTCCTGATGCGTCAGTACGGTTTGCAGTTTCATTACCGTTAGGTACATGACATGTTATTTTTGTGCTATCACTGCTAATATTATGTTATTGAAGTTTTCATTGTTACGTTTCGACTTTTGTTGTTAACAGTTCTGTAGTTTCTGTTGTTCTGTGTCGCGATAATAGTTCTGTCAGAAAAATAAATACTCTTTGTATTGTTATAATAATAGTCAGCATCCACAACACACCACATTTACATGAACCAATAATACAGAAAAAATAAATCGTAGTCTATTATTAATAATAATATCCTAGTGATGCTTGTTTTGCACACCGTGACGAAGAGACGATGTGGCGTCATTGACGTTAGGTCCAGACAAGAAGTTTTTTTTTGGGGATTGACTAAAAAGACTGCAGAATTACAATGACCGGCTTCGTCTATAACTATATCCATCTGTATTTCGCACAAACATCTCGAAACTCCAGCAGCTAGGTATCAAGCAGCGTTTTGCTATCGAAACGTCCATGGTAAGTTAAAGGCACTGGATTGTCCCCATGCATTGGACCAACCAAATTAAAAATTAGCTGTGAGTGGTCTCGTGCTTGAGATCCCCCCACAAGATGGACCGATGATCAGGTCAAGATCGCCGAAATAGGATGGATGAGGGCAGCGCAGGACCGATAGTCATGGTGATCTTTGTGGGAGGCCATTGTCCAGCAGTGGATGTCATTGGCTCACACGGATATACACGAATTTATTTAACATTTATAATATAAGTATGGACAATATTACCATTGGCATTAGATCTCGCAATACTGGGGATTTGTTTAGTCTTGTGCTCATTCTCCACAAACATCTCGAGTGCCAGCTCCTCAGAGACTTCAAGCCTTTCTATTGGGAGTGCCTTCCTGGACAGCATGACGTACTCAGCACTAAGTGTGTGCAATTCTTGTTGTGTGGGCTTCCAGTCCGGCAATGAGGGCAGGTCTATGTCATAGATGAAGGAACCGCTGCGTACTAAAACAGGTAGAGATAGTTTAAGTCTTGGTTATTTCTTTTGTTAGCTTTTTAATTTTTCTTAGTCTTAGTTCTTCTAGTTACTTTTAGGAGTCACATTCCTCGTGAGGGGACCATGATGTAAAGACAATTATAGTTAGTTTTTAAGTCTCAAGTATGTGCATTGCCTTTTCTTAATATAAATATTAAACATTCAACTACATGCAATATTTCGGTCACAAAACGCAATGTGGGGTTGGCAAAAAAATATAATAATATTCAGAACTAGGACATAGTTAACTAAAGCTGACACTAATTCAAATATAGTCACATCAGCACCGATGCAATTTTATTATTTGATATATTTAAAAATATCATTATACAATTATGGAAGAGTTTAAAGGTAACAACTTATCACTTCTAGTACAACTTTCAAAACTTTGATAAACAATCAATATGATATATAATTTAGGTTCTTACTGTCAGGTCCGGGAAAACTGTGTAATTTAACAGCGACTGTATCTTTAAATGCCACAGTAGCACATGCACCTAGAACAAGCGAGCATGATCTCCAGAATGCTTTATTCACTTGGTGGGGATCTGATACTGTGAAGTTTTGTAACTAAAATAAAAAAAAATATCTTTATTTAAA
This sequence comes from Leptidea juvernica, assembly GCA_949711755.1. Classification (NCBI taxonomy): domain Eukaryota; kingdom Metazoa; phylum Arthropoda; class Insecta; order Lepidoptera; family Pieridae; genus Leptidea; species Leptidea juvernica. The sequence continues at coordinate 14,797,387 of CATIXQ010000012.1, read as the reverse complement.
ATACATATTATATTTATTATATCAAAAGTATTTACAAAAAAAAAAGTGTGTGTGTACTTATGTATGCACGCAAGAAGTTATACTTCTAATGCCTAACAAAGCAAAAATCCTTAAAATTATATATTCCTCGTGCTATTCTACATTTGTAGAAAGAACAATATTGTAAAAATCTTGCAACAATGGCTTTGACAATTAATTATTAAATAACGAATACGGCTGTATGAGCTTGAACCTTTTGCCTATCCTAATAATGGACGAAGAAACAAAAAAAATAACGAATGTCGTTAACTGTTACTTTTGTGTTACAGTGATGCACGCGCATCTTAAAAATTCACTGTCATCATTATTTCATAACGCGCTTAAAGAAGTATAACTTCACCAACTCTTGATTTATTATATTATTAAATAAATATCAAGAAACTACAAAATTCTGTAAAAAAATAACTGTATGACTGCTAAGCCAAATTTAATTACTTATATGTACAATTTTTTTTTTTATTAGGAAAAGCAAACAACTTCAACTTACAAAGTATCCACATCTTACTATGAAAAACTTTGAGGTATTCAATGTTAGGTACAAAAAGAAATGTTTATACAATACTAATTGAAACTAAAGAGAAATAAACAATGTTCTTAATATTCGGGCTAGTTGGAGTAAATTAAATTTATAAAAATCAAACAATTAATAAACACAAAAAGGAAAACAAAAGAAATAATTATCTACACAAATGTACACTAAATTATGACTATATTTACAATGATATTAACCTAAAGTACTTATGATGTTCAGTAGGTATTTAAAAGAATGTATGTAAATAAATCAAATATTATCCAGTATTTTTTTTTTTAATTTGGCACTTGAACTGGCTCTCGCATAAATGGAAAATATCAACACTAACGAATTCTTTGTTGTAATTGTCAACTAATTGATGCAGAGGTGATCTTATTCCTGCATTAGTACGAAATTTACCAGTTGCAAAAAGTTTACGATTACACAGTCCTCGGATATGGGCTGTTCTAGGAATAACATAATTTTATTTGTTGATCAATTCTGTACAATCAAATTTGTTATGTATAATGCCGTGCAGAAACATACATTGAAGAAGTTTGAGCCTTGATTGAAGGGATAGTAGTTTATACTTATCTATCAAATCTGCGTACGACATATTGTAATTGCCATAGCATCTGTAACTCATGGATCTTAAGAATTTACGTTGGACATTTTCTATCATTTCGTAATACTTTTTATAAAGAGGGTGCCAAATAGGAACGACATATTCCAATTGGGAACGTACAAGGGATTTATATAAATGTAAAAAAGTATAGGGCTTCTTAAAGTCAATGGATGTTCTCATGATAAATCCATACATTTTGAAAGCAGTGTTAACAATTTTGTCAATATGAAGATTTAAGTGTAATTTATTATCCAAGATAACTCCTAGGTCCCTAACAGATAAAACTTTACTCAATGTAACATTACAAAGAGAATAATTATAATTAATAATGCATTTTTTTTTTGAAAAGTTGATAGAATTACATTTATGTAGGCTTAATGTTAATTTATTCTTTCTGCAATAATCAGATAATCTATATAGGTCCTGTTGGATTAACTCACAATCATTGGGGTTTGTAATTGACTTGAATATTTTTAGATCATCAGCATATAGTAAAAATTTACAATTATCAAAACACTGTTTTTTGTCATTAATATAAATAATAAACAGGAGAGGTCCAAATATGGAGCCCTGAGGTACGCCAGAAGTGACATCTATACTTTCAGACCTAAATCCATTAATAACTACTTATTGAGTTCTTTTTGTAATATAAGAAGAAAACCAGCGTAACAAATTACCACGTATACCATTAAAAGCAATTTTATCTAACAAAATTTCATGGTCCACCTTGCCAAATGCCTTCATAAAATCAGCATAAATCACATCTGTTTGAACTGTTGTTGGTAATAGTAGATCGCTTTTTAACAAAACCATGTTGCTCCTCTAAAATTGTACTATGGACAACAGGATAAAGTTCATTATGAACAAGTCGTTCAAAAACCTTTGCTACTTCGCATAAAATAGAAACGGGACGATAGTTTTCCACTAAATGTTTAGAGCCGCTCTTATGAACTGGTACAATGTTTGCACGTTTCCATACTTCAGGGAAAACACCATATAGAATAGATTTATTAAAAATCAGGTGTAAAGGTTTGCAAATGGCATTAGCCGTTCTAACAAGGAAAAATGCAGGCAGGCCATCAGGTCCAGTACCTTTTGATGAACCCAGGGTTTTTAATGCTACTCGAACCTTATTTTCGGTGAGGTGTACATAGTCTAAAGTTATATCATTCGCCGTTGATTCTGGCGGGGGCGACCATGTATTGAATGAAAGAGAGGAAGGTTCATACACAGAGTGGAAAAAATCAGAGAACATTCTACAAATTCTGTGAGGTTCAATCGATTGAAGATTTTTGTAACGCATGTACGAAGGAATACTACATTTTGTTTTTTTATTTGATATAAATGACCAAAAATGTTTAATATTTTTTGTTATACTATCTTCAACTGAGGATAAATATTTTGTGAGACATTTGTTACATTCTAATTTAAACCTAGATCTGAATAAAGAAAATTGTTCATAATCAGAAGAGTTTTTATACTTCTTCCAACTAACCCAAGCTTTTTTCTTGTTTTTAGCAATGTGAATTAACGATGATGAAAACCAAATAGGGTATCTAGTAGATTTTTGCTTTGTCAGAGGAGTGTATAATTTAATTATACCAAAAATTGAGTTATAAAAAATATCAACAGCTTCGTATACATCGCTTGTAATGAGTATCGTAGGCCAGTCAAGATTGTCCAGGTCCTTGTTTATAAAGTCAAAATTGGCTTTATAAAAATTATACTTTAATAGTGGACACCGCGGCATATGATAAGAAACAACCTTAAAAGCGATTGAAACACAAAATGGGGGGTGATGGTTATCTATGGGTAAAAGTGGAATAGTAGGTACAGTGATATCAACCTCTTTGTTAGATATTAATAAATCTAATATTTTTCCTGTTCCGTTTCTAATACAATTATACTGCACTGCCCCAAGGTATGACAAAAAGTTACTTAAGTGAGTACTTAGTGGGGATGTGCCCTTACAAGAAAAGCCTTTAAGACCATCGATCTTGGACACCCATTCTATATTTGGCATGTTGTAGTCCCCAAAAAGCGAGAAACTTTCTATAGTTGTTTCTTCTAGAGTACTTATTAATAAATCGAAGTACGCAATATACGACTCTATTGACGTTTTCGGTGGTATGTAGACTGCGGTGATAATATGTCGGTTTGAACCGTTTGACTTGGGAAGAGCAATAGTTACATGTTCCATTCCTTGTAAAGAACTACTATGATAAATTAAATCTATAGGCATTGGTCGTAGACCCTTTAAGACAGCTATTAACACGCCTCCCCCATCCTTTTTATTCGTAGCACTTCGGTTGCGATCACAACGGTAAACATTGTAGCGCTGGTCTATGAACAGTCACTATTGTCAATTTCAGGTATCAACCACGTTTCTATTAATATAATTAAGTCATATTCGTGAGAAAGAATATTCATGTACAACGTATGTAATTTAGTGCGAATGCCCCTACAATTTTGATAGTAGCACTTAATGCTAGCCATCTTTATTATTATAAAGCCCATTGTACGTTACCAAAGCAATTTTTGCGATTTCAGTTATATAAACGTAGAATAAATGAGATCCGAGTTTGAATTATACTCCCTACAATCCAAGCGCCATTCGTTATGTACGGACATACAACACAAGAGATTATATTCGTATAAAAATATTTAACTAAACACCATAAAAGGAAACATGAACAGTGAAAATACTTAAATAGCACAATATAGCAAATTGATAAAACAAAGTAACATAAATTATTTGTTGTCATTAAGTATCCTGCTACCACCAGCTTTAATCTTAGATATATCACTCTGTGATCGTATCGCAAAAGCCGCATGATTGTTAGATTCCCGCACAAGTATTGTTGCGTGTTTGATCCAGACATATTGATATTTTTCTTTCTTTGCAGTTTCCCGACAGATACGAAACAACTTTTTCTTTTCTAACGTCAAATGCTCGTTCATATAAATTGGTTTAGGCGTTCCAGATATGCCTATTTGATCCGATGTAATGTCTTTTCTTTTTCGGAATGCACTTAATATGTTGTCTCTTAGAATCCTAGATGATACCTTCACAACAATGTTTTTAGGCCGGTTTACTTGTAGTAAACAATAATAACAATCGGTGCTTGTGGTACTCGATGTTTAGCAATAATATCCTTCCGATCAATAGGGAAGCATATAGTTCTGCATATAGTCTCCATAATATATAATTCAATAAGGTTTTCACTCCTTTTTCGGGTATACCACTTATATCTATATTGCAGCTCCTAGCTTGCTCCTCCAGGATTTCGATTTTGGATTCAAGTGACAGTATTTTAGATAAAGAGTTATCCGACTTTTTAACATCTTTCTCAAGTTTTAAAACACGTAGCTTAACATCTTCATTAATTTTGTTAGTAAAATCTATAGAGATTTGAACATCCCCCATTTCTTTACACAAAGCCTCTTGTTTCTCACTTAACTGCAAAACCTGCTCACTGGTCGTCTTTTGGTCTTTGGTAAAGAACACAGCTCTTTCTTAAACTCATTCATTGATGCAGACAATGCGTCCAATTCCAGCCGGATATTTTCAGTAATTTCTCCTATTTTTGATATTTTGATGTCTAAGTCGGACTTAAAGTCAGAAAGCGTCTTATAGAACATCTTAATAGAACTTAACAGCATAATTTAAAATGATAGCTGAGTGAAGTTAAGCCATTGTAAATCAATGTTATGAGTTCAATAAACGTTTTGATTTTTTGACAATTGCTGTGTTATCTGGTGAAAATATGCTTTCTTTCACCTGTGTTTCATCCGCGCTTTGAATACAACGCCACGCAATAACAATTATTCGGTGAAAAACTGTCCAAATAACAGTATATCCTTAAAAAGAATGGAGTGTCGTATTTCAGGTAAGTGCCCTTTCAAATTAACAACCGGTGTAACTAACTTTTATAATCATTTTGTTAAATAATCACAATTTAATTACTAATATAAAATGTTCTTGCCTCGTGTTCGCATCCGTCTCGCGTGTGACGTAGGTTACTATGTCTAATGAGCTTATACAAAAGACTTTGCACATTACTGCCACGAAGTAATGTATTAATTTGAATGAAAGTTTTAATGTTATTAGTTTGAGTTAACATATTATATATACAAAGCCTCTTAGTAATTTGGTCAAAAATATTGGTAGTCTATTTGTTTTGGGTCTCTACTGCTCGTCATTTTGAAATGTGTTATTTAACCCTGTATTTAACGAGCAATGGTGCCCCTACCAAAACACAAAAATGCTTGCACACTATTTCTATGCGGCAGGTAAAGGCGCCATATTAATACCAGATGTAAACATCATAATTATTATGAAGATAGATCAGTTTATCATCATCATATGAGCCGGAAGACGTCAACTGCTCGAGAAAGGCCTGTACAAAAGATTGCCATGGCAATCTCTCCTGTGCTGACTTCATCCAACCTATTCCTGTGAGGTCTTTCAGTATGTGTATGTGGTCAACGGTCATCTGTCCATCAAGCTATTTGCCCTGCCCACTGCCACTTCAGTTTTGCGACCGTCTGGGCTATGTCGGTAACATAGGTTTTTTCAGTTATTTATTTATGTTATGGTCTTTAACAAATGAGCATATATTTAAAGACTTACTTCTAGAGTGCAGTTTTCTGTTAGTGGTCTATGCATGTCCCAGTGTATAGTTCCATCAAGTAAAGCCAGTACACTGCTTTCTGTGTGCCACTGAGTAAGATCTGCAATGTAATGAAGAAATATCATCATAATGAACATTTCAGTTTTATACGATCTCTGCAGGCTTCCTAACATAACAAAAATAACAGAAAATTAAATAAAAAGAACAGATTAAATATTTTTGATTAATCTTTTTCCTACCTAATTATTTAATACAATACAGTAATATACCGACTTACACAAATTTGAAAATGCACAGTTTGTTTTTACATAAGATCCTGAATCAATGGTTCATTTGATCAGGCTTGAAGGTATTGGACAAACTGATCCTTTATACCCAGTTGAAAAGAAAAATTAAATGATGATTTCAAACATAAATGAAGACCTTAGTAAAATTCAAAACAGGTTTCCAATTTTAGAAAAAGATTTCTATAAAAGTGAGTTTCTACTACAAAATGCGAAATGAAAAAGTTACTGGCATGCTATGAGGAAATTTTAAGTGAGAATAAGAAAAACATAACTCATCAGACAACATTGTTAGAATAAGCTTTCAAAATAAGTTCAGTTCTTGTTTTATGGAAGAGGAGATCATACAAGCATATGGATCACCTGTTAATCAAGATCAGATTTTTGGAATGAATTAATTATTACATCTGGTGTACCACAGGGCTCTCATTTAGGGCCCCTACTTTTAAATTTTTTTATTAACAATATCGTCACCTCCATAAAATCATCAAAACCTTATCTCTATGCCGATGACTTAAAAATATTAAAAGAAATTAATTCATTCGAAGACTGTACCAGACCTCAATCAGATCTCGAGAGCATTACTTTATGGTGCCATTATAATGGTATGGTATTAAATTCAGATAAGTGCCACTTTATTACTTTTTCACGGAAAAGCAGTAACATAGAGTACAATTATAGCATTAATGGGACTTCTATTCATGATTTAAATCAACATAAAGATCTGGGTATTGTTATTTATGCTAAGTTAACTTTCGTTCCCCATTTTTAATTTACAACTCATTGGTATGGAGCATTTTCGTCTATGGATCGGTAGTTTGGAGACCTCACTATGCGACACTCATGTTAAGAATAGAGTGAATTCAAAAAATATTTATTTGGCATTTAGTTTATTTGAATGGACTTTCAAGAAAAAGTCTGTCTTCCTATGCTAATAGACTCGTATTTTTCAAAATGACTTCCTTACAAGACAGGCGAACTCTAATAGATGTTATCTTTGTATTTAAACTTTTAAATGACAAGACTGACTGTCCTCAGCTTCTGAATAAAATTAATTTTCGTGTCCCTAGTAGATATCCCCGGAAGCAAATTGTTCCGCTAGTTCCACCGGTTCGCAGATGTATGTTTGGAGTGAACTATTCCTAGGCTGTGCAAGATGGTAAACATATATAGCGATTACATCAATATTAATTTCACGTCAGTCATAATAATTATATTTCTTTGTTTGATAATAATGATCTTAAATAATAATAATTTAAAACCAAATCATTTAACCATTATTACTTGTTAGCGTATATTTTTTTTTCCTCTTAAACTAATATTTACTTTGTGAAAATTATTAAAGCATGTGGTAGATACCTGTAATTGTTTGTTACATTAAGTACATTATATTTAGTCTGTATTATAAATATATAACACATCATTGTAAACAAATGTTGGTATTTCTAAATAAAAATCACAGGAGGATCACAGAGTTTTCAGCTTTTAAGTAAGCTCCTTGAAAATGGGGAGTGGGGAGAGCACACTGGGGAGAAACAGCACACATCCATGTGGTGGGGATAATATTCTAATTTGTGACTCTAATGAATACTGTGGTCTCAATTACACACACTTTAATTACTTTAATTTAATGCAAAGTTGAAGCCCAATTTACACAGCTAAGCTTGGTCGTACCAGCTAATTTATATAAAAAAAATCTAATAATGAAAATGAGCCAGTCACTGCCTATAACTCTGTTGCCACACTAGAAGAATTGCTTGCAACATCATCCTATACTTGTCTATAATAATAAGATATAATAGAGTAATATTCTCCGTATATGTCAACTGTTCATTCTAAGAGCAACTATTACAACTCACAGCACTGTTTTAGATTCTCCGCAATACAATGATCTAATCAAACAACAAGTCTTTAAAATCCCCTGGTTATACGGTTTTTTCTTCTGCCACATATATACAATAAACTTAGCCATATTTTAAACCAAAACTTACCAATTCAAAATGAAAAATTGAAATATACTTAATGAGACTATATTATGAAGAAACAGTTAACATCATTCAGACAATTTTATAAAAAGGATTGAAACTTTCACACACAATCACTGGCACATACACACACACACCCATTATATTATTTGTTAAGAAGTTTTTATTTTTATTTTACCATTATTTTTCTACCATCTCCATGCTATGTTCCGTGAGTCAAATAGAAGTAACTGTGTTTCCCGGCTTCTGTGTCACAAGCACCTTGCTTAGTGCAGAGCCACCACTCAGTACATATAACATACAAGGTACTCAAATATTTACAATAATGTTAAAGTGTATTGTGCTAACTTTAATTACTTTGTATGCATCTTAATTTTGGTCATAAAATTTTATTTATTATTAATATATGAGCTTGCATAATACTTTTATTGGGGACATTGCAACTGATATTAAGATCAATTCAATATGTCCATGGTTTATTACTAACTCCAAAATGCACACCTAAATATTAATAACGTTGCAAACAGTCAGCCATGCTTGGCAGTAGCCAACTGTTGCTGGCTGGCTGGCTTCTTACGGCAGTTTCCAATATACTATCTACAGATACAGATAAATTACTTCTTTCTACTGTCAATAATATGCAGCTGTCCCAATATACCCGATAAGTCTTTCTTATCACCTTATATTGGGATGTGTGAATTTAAATTTCCATACAAACTTCTATTGCTGGTAAGCTATACGTCATCACATTGATAGACAGCGTGTACGGATAGGGTGACTTACTGTCGATAAGTTTATTGGGACAGAAAAGTCAACAATAGTTACGATTTTTATCTCAAGTAAGAGATAGACTGAATATTGGGAATGGCCGTAAGTGTTTTGAATATTACTCAAATAGCTAAGGCACACACAAATAAAAATTGGTCACACATTATCAGGTTGTGAGGTTGTCTATATGCAAGTATATTCTAAGTCTGTGGTTTCTACAACCAATTTGTTGATGTTCAATGTTGTTTTGACTGTACTTATAAAAAACTTTAATTTGAAAGTCATTGCCAAAAGTTCATAATTATGATTAATCTTGTTCTTAAGAGTATTTTCTAAGATTAGGTTTGGTTCAAATGTTTTTCTATATGTTAGATGCAATGAGTATCATCTTACTTAACATAACGTAACTATGAAATATTTAACTACAAAGGATTCTTGTTTTGTAAGGAAAAAATACTTTTTTTGTACCACTATTAGAAATTGCTGTCAACTAATTCTTCTCAGTCTTTACTTACGTTTAGCACAGTCATAAGGCGTCGATATATTTCTATTCATAACCAAAGTGCAGTCTTTAGGGACACCTTTGTAATTTACTTCAATTTTCTCAATTCGGCCGACATTTTCCAACTGTCGTTTCTTTTCTAAATTAAAAAGATGACTTCGTCGCTCTATTGCCTCCTTTGTACTTAAATATCCTGGAATAATTAAGGACATAAATTAACAATTTCTAATATCAAGTTAAAATTTTATATCAGAATGAGATTTGTGTAATGCTAATATAACTTACTTTTAGATCTAGGCAATAATTTTCCAAATAACGAACTTGATAAATACATAACTGGCCTTTTCATTTTGTTAAAATATTTAGTTAATGCAAATAATTTATTATATTTATTAGTGATGTATTAAATCAAAACATTTTAAAAATGTTAGGTTATTTTTATAACTTATTTATAATAGCTTCGGCAACGAGGATATAAGCTCAAACCACACTATTATTCATGTTGAGACAAAAGTTATAAATCAATTTAGATAATATATACAATTCTAAGAATATAAAATAAAGTGAAGTGTAGTGATTAATGAACTGTGAAATAAAAAGCATAAAAAAAATATATAATAAAGACTTGACTATTTCAAACTAAAGGCCGGAACGCATTCCAGCGGCGCTGCGCTGCGCGCCGCTTCACGTCGCTAGACAGTACCTACCGCACTATAACTGCGGTAAGCGGCAGCTCGCGTCATATCTGTAGCACTTGGCGTGCGAGCAACATTACAAGATAAGCAATAGTGACGAGAATTTGGTCAATATTTCTTTATAGTGTGCAGAAGAAGAAATTATTAATGGAAGACAAAAAAATAATTACAAAGTCAAATAAGCTTTATTCAATTAGGCTTCAATTATGCGCTTTTGAATCGTCACTATAAATTGTACTTTTAAACTGAACTGACTACTGAATCTACCATAATGTTTCATAAAATTAGGGTTCTTGAAAAGAACATACAAGAAACACAACTTTTCAATCATTAGAGTATTTTACAATGGCTGTAATATACAAAATAATTTAATATGTAAGGGTATGCATCTAAAATAAATCAAATTATTAACTAACTAAATTAATATTAAATTATTTTTATTTAGTTATTAAAATTAATTTTTAGAGACTGAGCGTTTGGCGATTAAATAAAACAACTGCTTGACTGTGAGGAATATGTGGAAGATATATGGAAGATATCCTTTATTATTATTTTTTTTTTTTGCGCCCAGACAAAGGGAAAGGGCTACCCTCCGGGATTACGAAGGGAGGGAGGTGGTGAATGCTCATGCATACCAACGCAGCCTAAGGCTGCGTTGGTTATGTGGGACTCACGTAAGAACCTAAGTGCCTACCCACTAAACACCACCTGAGGTTGGCTTTGGGCAGTGTGCCCTCTAAGCCTTCATAGTAGGCGGCCATCTCTCGGGGAAGAGAGGCGCAAGCGGCACACCCTAGGGAGTGTTCGCTGGGAATGCACAGAAGGTGCTGTCTAATAGAGACTTGGCGACATCAGAAGGATGATCACAAACGGGAGGTGAGGCTACATGTATCTGGTACCTGTCAATCCAGGTCAGACGAAAGATTGAAAGAGGAGAAAAAATTTAAAAATAGTGATTAGTTAGATCGAGTGATACGCCCCTAGGCTTCACTCGTACCGCACTATGTGGTAAGCGTTAAGCGCTTTAGGTATTACAAGGAGGCCACCAAATGGTGGTGCTCCGCCAGCGCAAAGAGGCGCTCCTTGGAGGACTTAGCTGTCCTGAGTTTCCGTGCCAGGACGGATATTTCGTGGATGTCGACTTCGCCTAGTGAGGCGTAGATCTCTTCCAGGTCTTTCAGGGTGGTACTGCCCGCCTGGGGCCACTGAAGGTGGCCGGTGCGGGGCGGGAGTAGACATTGAATGCCTGAGAGGGAGGGGCTGATTGTCTCCATGAGCCGGAGAGTTGGGGCCCGACAGTTTTATTCCTCATATGAGGAAAATGGGATTGGGAGTTAGAGGCCAGAGGTGGCCTTTGTTTTGGCGGTCTGGAAGTCTGCTTATTAGCAGCCAAATGAGGGGCACAAGGGCATCCGCGATAATTCGCGGTATGGCCCTCCTGCCCGCAGAGCACGCATGCGGGAGGTGTTACCTCGTCGCGAGTGCGTTTGCACTCTTTGGTGCTGTGGGGTTCGAGGCACTTTACGCACCTGGGAGGGGCAGAGCAGTTTGCCGCTGCGTGACCATACATCTGGCAGCGGTGACATTGACCGGGGAACCCCCGCTTGTGTGGGGCTTCCACACTTTGAAAAGTTCCCTGGCTTCAGGGACGTTAGTTAGAATGACTAATGCTAACGGGTACTTCTTCCCGGTACGGCTGTACATTTTATGTACAGCCTCGACCGGAAAGCCTTTCTTGACAAGGTCCTCCTGTATGAGCTCGTACGGGAGGCCTCGGAGGACAGCCTTGACCTTGCGCTCTTCCGGGAGCGCATAAGTGTGGTAAGGCACGTTGTTACTCGAGAGGAGGAGAGTGAGGTTGCGAAAGTCGTCCGTGGTCGGTACGACTATGCGTATTGCCTCCCCTGTGTTTGAGGCACGGGTGTATCGCACCTTGTGATCGATGCAAAGTTGGGCTACGTATGTCCACTTTGCCTTATCACGGAGAAAGATTTTTTTTTTATGGAATAGGAGGACAAACGAGCGTACGGGTCACCTGGTGTTAAGTGATCACCGCCGCCCACACTCTCCTGCAACACCAGAGGAATCACAAGAGCGTTGCCGGCCTTTAAGGAAGGTGTACGCGCTTTTCTTGAAGGTACCCATGTCATATCGTCCCGGAAACACCGCACAAGGAAGCTCATTCCACAGCTTCGTGGTACGAGGAAGAAAGCTCCTTGAAAACCGCACTGTGGAGGAAGATTGGCGGTGGAGGCTTGTTATTAGGGTGGACGGGCGAGCGTGTCGCCGGTTGGCAAGAGGAGGGGGCAATGTCCGGGGGTAAACTAATGTCGAGGGACATTAATGGTACTGGGAGGGAAGAGGAGGTTGAAATCTTATCAGACGCGATGCGCTTGGACTGACGCTTCTTTCTGGACTGAACCAGTTGAAATGAATCGTCTGAGGGACGATAGGGACGGAGAGAGGTGTCGAGTACGGAACCAGTGAGTGTTCCGTTATCTGATTCCTCCGAGGAGGAATGGACTGGCCGCTTGCGGCCGCAGGAGGTGGAGTCTGAGAACTCCATGTCTGCAGGAACTAGGGCATGAGCGTTGGGCTCGTCGGGGGACGCGGGGGAGTCAGCGAGGGGCTGACTCGGGGTGGTGGCTATGGAAGAGAGTCCTTTGAAGACCCTTTGGGTCTCCTCGGGTGTGAGATTTGCGGCTTTAAGTAAAGCCACAATCTGGGGTATCACGGCGTTGAAGGACTCCGCTGATGGAGCCATGCTGTGGGAGCCTCCCCGCTGAGGGCAGGGAGCAACGGGGGTCGGAAGTGATGCGGCTATCCTTAATGGTAATTGCCGCGAACCGTCACCCTTGGGAAAGCCCAAGTGCAATGGGATCGGGTCGTCCGGTTTCACTCAGGTCAGGAGGCCTGAGAAACGCACCGGGTCAACGTTAGCCGAGTTAGTTGTCACCGTTAGGTATCCTTCAGCTCAACCGCGATGACACGCAACTCACTTACTACAATAAAAATTGCTGTAAACAATCTGCGGGCCGGAACGAATTCGACGTAACCAGTCGAACTTGGCGTAGTATACCACGTACCACACGTAGCGGAGCTGCGTAGCGTAGCACTGGGCGTAGCGTGGCGGCGTAGCGGGGCGTGAGCACAGGCGCGTGTAGTAGTCTGCTCGGCTCGGGGGTCGAGACAAGAATCAGTCACGACATCCTTTATTAAAAAGTTACATGATATATATACAAAATCCTTAAAACTAGTTACCCAATTACAATCGTTACTTAAAAAATATTTACAAGTTCAGAAAATACACACCAATACTAGAGCTTACATTTAACCAATAGTAAAACGTTTCATTCAATAAGATTTGAGAATAATATTATGTGTTCTATCACGCTCTAAAACTAATTCTATCGCAGTTTGTGTAAACTCGCGTCGAACCTCGATCATACGATGTCAATGAGCATTCCGCACCTACGGCTGTTGCTCATTGATTAAAATTGAATGAATAGCGATCGACGCCCGAGTCCCGACGCGTCATTCGAGGACGCTCGGCCTTGCTGTGCGGTTGTGTAACGCGGAGCATATAACTGATCACGTGAGTATATCTGCGGTCGTCGAGAGAAAGTACGATGCTTGAAACTTCACTGCGATGACTAAACTGGTGATCTGTATGATTCTATGAGTTGATGTACAGCATTATGAAATGGTTCTTATCAGAGCTAATATTACGTTATACAAAATAAAATGTTCTTATCAGAGCTAATACTACGTTATATAAAATAAAATGTTCTTGTCAGAACGAATCTTCCGGCATACGCTTATTACAGTTATTATGCACGATTACTATTTCTACGATCTATAATGCTACGTTACAAGTTAGGTATTAGACATTTGTATTAATTGATATTATTGGTTGTAGGTACAGCTACAAATTAAATATAAGACAAAATCCTAAACTTAACAATTGACAGTATGCATACTGAAGCGACGCGCCGCTTGCTGTGTCGCATTAAGCGTCGCTGCACTGCGCGTCAAAATATTCTCTCGGAGGCAACTCTGCCGCGACGCGCTGTGCAGCACCGCTCTGGTGCGACATGTTCCATACAAAATGGTTGAAATAATGTTTTGACGCTTAGTGCCATGCAGTGCAGTGCTGCGCAGCGCCGCGCTATTGCGTTCCGGCCTTAACTGACCCGGCGGATGATGTTCAGTAAAAACAATAAAAAATTATGTACCTAAAATCTAAATCTTGGGGAATAATATAAAAGTCTTTAGTCTTACTCTACCAGGTCATAAAATTCCAAAAAATAAACAGATGCAAAGGTACTTTGTGTTTACGTCAATGTCATCCGTCATGAAACATTTCGTCAAACGTCAGAAATTTGAATATTGGATTTGATTTAAAATTTAATTATTAAACTATAATTTGACATGTTTGCGAACGGTTGTGCCGCTGCTGGCGCACTGAAAATGTTTCATTTCTTATTTTTGTGTATATTTGTACAGGATACTTTAGGCTTTGTAAGCAAAGGTAATGTATTGAGTACTCTGCTTTATTTTAATATAATTTCAAGCACATCATTCCCTTTTACATCCGTTTATAAAATTGTTTTCACAGTGTAGTATAATAACTGCTTGAGCTAGTGTTCTTATCTATTGTTTGTGTTTTATAAAATGTTATTTACCAATATTAATACATAATACCTATATAACAGTAATTGTTAACGTGCGTGTTCCTTTAATAAATAATAAAAAAAATTTAAGGCTAACCGCTAATACGTCTTTTTGGTCCCATTTCTCATTTTTCTAAACTTTTTAGTGTTTGAATTATTTAAAGTATGATTGTATTATAATGATCATTAGTATGTATTGATTTACTTAAAACTTTTAGACTCTCCACCACAATGGAATGGGGTGTATACAGTCAAGGGTTTGTTGACCATTCCTTATGCAGAGCTACATGAACCATTTTATGCTTGGTGAGTTAAAAATATATAAAACTGTCAATTTCACTCTAAAAACTCATTAGCTTATGAATTTATTCTTATAAAGACTGACAAAATAAGAGCTTTGTAATCATTTATTTTTTCGCCTTTTAACACATCATGTATGTACCAATTTTTTCCTGAAATTTATGATATAAAGCAATGTGAATTTGACACATACCTGCTTGAATGCTGAATATTCTAGCAGAAGAAGTTCTGGCAGCTTTTGCTGATTAAAAAAATCTTGTTTAACTTAATTAAATCATACATGAAATAAGTGTTACAATAACATCATAACTTGAATTGTTTACGATAAAATATATAAATAGAAATTACCAATTTAAGTTTACCCTAATCAAAAATATTATACTAAAACTTTTATGATTAAAGGCTATTTATAAAATTATAAAACTATGACAAGAAGACACATTAGAAACAAAGAATTGCTGCACAGACTTTTACAATGACAATATGAGCTTTGTTGTTTATTTCTAAACCCAAAATATAACCCAAGAGACATTCATTTATTTTGTTCATAATAAAAAGAACTCTTGCGCATGAAATTTCGTAAAATCCGTTCTTAGCTGACCTCTACTCGGCGAAAGGAATATTCCAACCAAATTTCAAGCCTCTACGCTTTATAATAATAATAATAATATTGACACACTTTTCACACAAATTATCTTGCCCCAAGTTAAGCATATATAGCCTGTGTTATGGGTTACAAGACAATGATATATTTAATACAATATACCTACTTAAACATACATAAATTCATTCAGATAAACATACCTAAATACATTTAAACATCTATGACTCGGAAACAAACATCCATATTCATCATATAAATGCTTGCACCTACCGGGATTCGAACCCGGAACCTCTAGCTTAGTAGGTAGGATCGCTAACCACTCGGCTATACAGGTCGCCGGCTTATGGTTTCAGAGATATTGTGATGAGTGACTATATATGTGGAAATCTCTTATATATATATAGACAAGTGCTGACCTGGCAAACATTGTTATGCCATATAAATTAATGACCCCACACGTGCTAAGTGTATGAATTGTCATATGTAAAGAAATGTCATTGGCTGAATTATTTGTATTACAAATATATGATGAAATTACTATTTACAAAAGAGACTTGACAACTTGCAAACTGTGAAAAAGCAGTGAGTATATAAAATAAAAAAAATTATAACATAATAATCGGTTAATTTATGAATTAACAACTTACCAGTGGTAGGCTTTTTCTGCCGTGAAACAGTAATGTGTAAGCATTACTGTGTTTCGGTCTGTAGTGCGCCGCAGCTAGTGAAATAACTGTGCAATAGAGACTCTACATCTTATGTCTCAAGGTGACGAGTGCAGTTGTAGCGCATAGTGCGTGTAGTAACTCAGAATTTTTGGGTCTTTCAATAATCCTTAGCGGCAGACAATGCATTGTAATGGGCAGGGCGTATCAATTACCATCAGCTGAAAGTCCTGCTCATCTCTTCCCTTATTTTTATAAAAAAAATATATAGGCTAAGTCAAAAAAACATACTTTCTGGATATACTTAAACCTTGTCTGAAACAGGCCGCATCTTATATTGTAAGTATTATTCCAATCTGTTCAGTAGTTTTCGCAGTATATCTGAACAAAATAAACAGACTTCCATTTATGGGTATAGATTTGACAAAATATATATTGTGCAACTGCCAAGTGGCTTGTGGTACAACTGCAGTATAGTGTGTCAGTAGACATTATTATGTTGTGATTTAGTAATTAGTTTGTTACCACATTAACTGCTAGCCATGGTAAATAGCAATTTAAACACATGAGACAAACATCTAAGAATTTTGGAGATGCCAGGCCCATTGTGTGGCAATAATTTTGCATGCCAGAAATGGCCGATAACATTGATACATTAAAACTACTTACACCCATTGTTACGTTTTCTAGCAAAATAAAGAATTTATTTATTAAAAAAAAAAAAAAAAAAAAAAAACACATAACTCCAAACAGTAACAACATATTGTGACTTGAGTCAGGCCTGTCTCACACACTACGACAGTGTGGCTATCCAGTAAAGAGCAGTGTCGCACGGGCGAGCTTTGCCACCTATTTCACCAGTCTGACCGATCTTTTAAAAATGGAGACACATAAAAAGTTAAAATTTTTAGGCTTTCCAAAGACGCTGAAACAATTTAATTTATAGTGATTTTTATTATAATTGAATTACCATTCATAATAGCTAGCTATATTAGCTATACTAAGTAGGTTTGACTATGTTGTGGTGTTGCAATGCTTATATTATTATCTGCAAGTAATGTAGGTTTGACAACGAAAAAATATTCATTTAAAATCACTAATTACGATTAATATCTATTTATATTATAGAACAAACTGAGCAATTTTTATAAGATGACCTTATACTAGGTAGGTACAGTTTTAGGTAAAGAGGACAACCCTAATGTCATCAGATGAGAGATGAGTCACGCGATAGAAAGAGGGGCAACTTTTAGGTGACTTGTGTAGTTTTATAGCGCTATGCCATATCTGAATTACACCTTATTGTATGGCCGCAAGAGTCCCTATTTATTTAATTGATTTTGCGCAGTGTGGATTCTAAACTAGTACTATTACCCATTCTCTGCTTGGGTGTAGGTCGGGGCCCCCTTACGATATGTAGTATTACGTATACGTTTGTTCTGTGAGATATCCAGAGACCTAACCCTAGATGGACAACTTGCACCGGCTCCGCATATTCCGCGGCGCGAATATGCTTCATGCCCGCAATTCATGCAATCAAAAATTCCGGCGCTTTTCAACTTGGACATTAATAATTGGAGCCGCCCCGATGGCATTCTCTCAATAGTTATGCGGACATGCACGGTTTCCGTACCGTCAATGAGACAAGCGGTCGAGTCGAAGGCCTTCGATTTGGTATGATACAAAGCGCTTATAGCGAAACTGCCATACTATGAGCCTCCCGAGGGGCTGTGCAGTTGGGTCACTCGCTTTTTGGGTGATCGGAGCATGAAGGTTGCTATTGACAGTGCATGCTGTCACTTAAGATCCATAAACGCTGGTGTCCCCCAAGGCTGTGTGCTATCCTCTACACTGTTTCTTTTGCATTACTATCAATAATATGCTGCAAATAAGCAATATTATGCAGAGGACAGCACAGGGTATCCTTATTACATTGGCCGTGCCAACATCTGTTAGGATAGCGTCGACGAGAACCGGAACAAACTTGTCTAAAATTGATACTACGCTTTGCAAAGTCTCGGAATGGGGCCGGCAAAATTTAGTCCCGTTTAACCCTAAGAAGACACAAGTATGTGCGTTTCCCGATGAAAAATCTCCCATTGTCGTATCTCTTCGATTCATGATCATTGTTCTAACTGCCACAGACTGTATCGGCATACTTGTCGTCGATATATCGAGCGACATTCAGTTCCATGGCAACTTGGAAGAGAAAACCAAATTGGCCTCTAAAAAGCTAGTTTAGGTACTCAGTGCCGCATACAACGAAGAATGGCTCGAATCATCGGCGATCAAGACATCTGCAATCGGCTTGAATCGCGTGTCGTGCGTAAAATTTCTTACTTCGCGCAGCAACATTGTGGAATCAATTACCAGCTACAATGTTTGTTTCCAGTGAATTCCTAATATAATGTACACTTTTTAATGGGGATTAATTCATAAAGTGCAGTTTAGTCCAATTTGAGAGATGGGATAGTTATTGTTCCAAAGGACCCATAACAATTTTTATTTCCAATATTTGTTATGTATGGACATATTTTCTATGAGAGAATTTATTAACGCACGGTTTGACAGTTCTGCTGTGAAACAATTTCATTATAACAACAGGGAGCATATTTTACGAAAAAATTCTTGATGTTATAAAATATTATTGACAAATCAAAAAAAAAATAGTATTTTATTTATTATGTATGTACAGAACAATGTCTGTCAGGTCAGCTAGTTCTTATGTAAAAAAATATAATGTAATTCATTTAAAATTCAAATATTTTTATTCAAAATAGGATGTGACATCACTTATTGAAAGTAAAAAAAACTACCACCCATTCGAAAATGAATGCCTCAGGCCTGAAAAGAATGGGCGCAACAAACTAAGCGGGCTTTTTTTTTCATCAAAAATATGTTTACAAAGTAACATTGTACAATTAAACTTATTATTTAATAGCCTGAGAGTAGTCGCTCCAATCCCAATTTGATGTATCATTAAGAAAGTCATTTATGTTATAGTAACCTTTACCACACAAATGTTTTTTAACAATTTTTTGAATAACTTAATATTTTTGTTTTGAACATTTTTGGGATACTGTTGTTGTTCCTTTGGGCCTAGGTATACTTAGCCCAAATTAAATAGCCCTCTTCTGCAGCACAAATATTGTATTAATATCGGCAGCGCTGCCCCACAGGAATATACCATAGGATATAATACTATGGAAATAACTAAAGTATACTATTCGAGCCGTATCTGTGTCAGTAAATTATGTAATCTTTTTAACCGCGTATGCTGCGGAACTGAGTCTGTTTGCCAATCCTTCAATATGAGGGCCCCATTGTAATTTGGAAGCCAGAGTAATTCCAATAAATTTAGCAGATTCCACCGGTTTTATTACCACTCCGTTTAACAAAACACTTGCATCAAATTTTTTGATATTCGGTACGGTAAATTTTATATATTTCGTTTTCTTCTATTTAGTAATAGGTAATTAGCGCTAAACCAGTAACTAAACTAAACTACTAAACAGTAACTCGTTCACTTCGTCATACATAGCTTGATTTCTTTTCACTTTAAAAATCAGTGAAGTGTCGTCCGCAAACAATACTACCTTATGTTTTTTCTCTATAAGATTAGGAAGATCATTTATATACATAGATAAAGAAGAGGAACGGTCCGAGAATAGACCCTTGTGGTACCCCTATACTGAGAGGAGTCCCAAGAGATCTCCCGCCATTCACGTCGACCTCCGGAATTGTATTGTTTGGATATTAATATAATATTGACATAATATGATGTTGTCGAACTTATTATAAACATCACAACTATATGCGAATGCAATAATTGTAAATTACTAAATTGACCTACTTGAACTAATTATAAATTTGCAATTTGAGTAAGATAATTTAGCTTATGTTTGCTCTAAAATAAGTAATAATACAGTAACTACTGTAAACAAGAACACGTTTCTGCAATAAATATTTAATAACTGGTCGACCGAGCCTCGCTCGGATTTTTAAGAATGTACAAAATATGACAAAAAAAAAACTAATTGGATATCTGGATTTGAACCAGGATCTTCTTCTTTCCGGATCACCCAATATCCAGATCTATTACAGTCTTGTATATAGTGGCAAAATTTACCTTTGTATTCTTATGTTATTGTAGCTGTTTCTCATTATGACATGGATAAAATTAAATTTTTTAAAATTGAAACTTAGCTAGATTGATTTCTCTCTCCCGAAACTATCTGTATACTAAATTTAATTAAAATCGTTGGAGCCGTTTACGATATTCAAATTATATGTATACAAGAATTGCTCGTTTAAAGGTATAAGATATTATTATAACATTTCAATTCGCACATTATTATTAAGTGCTATTATCACTTGATATACAGTCTATTATATATTTTTTGTACAATCTTTGTAGCGGTTGAGAGTTTGTTGACCGGAAAAACTATTATTATTAAATACATTCCTACATATTGCTATGATAAAGCTTGATCATATTATATACACAACTACATTATGAACTACCGTAGAGTGTCAATAGATAAAACATAAAGATAATAATATTTTAAAGTGATACTTCGGTCATATGTTTGAGGACTTCAAAATCCATTTATATTTCGCTGACAGAACTAACAAATAAAATTATGTTATTCCTAGAACAGCCCGTATCCGAGGACTGTGCAATCGTAAACTTTTTGCAACTGGTAAATTTCGTAGGTAGTAATATATAAGATCACTCTTGCATCAATTAGTTGACAATTACAACAATGAATTCGTTAGTGCTGATATTTTACATTTATTCGAGAGCCAGTTCAAGTGCCAAATTAAAAAAATACTGGATAATTTTTAATTTTTATATACATATTTTTAAATACTTACTAATAATAAGTTAATATCATTGTAAATATAGTCATAATTTAGTGTACATTTGTGGAGATAATTATTTCTTTTGTTTTCCTTTTTGTGTTTATTAATTGTTTAATTGTTATAAATTTAATTAACTCCAACTAGCCATAATTTAGAACATTATTTATTTCTTTTTAATTTCAATAAGTATTGTTTATATACTTTTTCTATGTACCTGTTGAATACCTCAAAGTTTTACATAGTGAGATGTGGATAGCGTATCTGAATACAATTTTATTAGAATTATATGTTATTTCTTTATAAGTTATAGTTGTTTGCTTTTCCTAATAATAAAAAAAAGAGGTTGATCTGTTATATACACCGTCTCTCGCGAAGTAGACCACTGCCGTAAGGTTTAATGAAAGCCCACCTTTTGGTGACAGACTTTTAAGTCGGCAGCGATTATGTTTTGCCTCTATGTGTATCTTGCCGTGAGTTGAACCGTTACCTGGTCTGTCCAGTAAAAAGAATAACAGATATATTAGATCGTTAGTGATCTTCTCTCTATCCAGCCTAGTGAGCAGGCGGTCCGAGGTTCTAGTCTCCTTCCGAGACGCCCCGCGCCTGTGAGCTACATTTTCGGCCTCCAAGGCACCCGCCCGGCTTCACTGTAAAAGCCTTCAGGGCTATGAGCACAGAGGAGGTTTTTAGTCGGTAGGGGGTGTTTACACCCGAGCCCGACATATGGGCCCCGTTTCGGGGTCTTCAATACGTAAATGTATTTTACTCCTCTCGAAAAAAAAAAGAAAGTAAAAAGATTTTGCGCATATCAAAGCGCCGGCAGGCCTGTCTCACTCCCCGTGTAGGTATTGACATCGTAAGTACAAGCGACGGCCTCCACAGAGAGGCTATCCAGTAGGGACTCACGAGCGAGCATTGTTCATCACCTGGAGAAACATAAAATAGCAAAGCATATGAAATCAAATCATTGCGATCCAAAATTGCTTCCTAAAAACGCTGAAACAATCTATCATAATAATAATAATATTTTAAAGTGATACTTGGATCATATGTTTGAGGACTCCAAAATGCATTTATATTTCGCTGACAAAACTGGATCTGTTATATTCAATGGTCATGCTGGCGTCTCTCGCGAAGTAGTCCCTGCCAAGAGGTTCAATGAAAGCCCACCTAAAGGTCGGCAGCGATTCTGTTTTGCCTCTGGTGTTAGAAGAAAGCATACTTTTATCTTGCCGTGAGTTGAACCGTTGATTGTTTGTCCAGAAAAAAGACTTTGAGCGTATTGAAGCGTCGGCAGGCCTGTCTCTACAGAGAGGCTATCCAGTAGGGATTCACGAGTGAGCATTGTTCATCACATGGAAAAATATAAAAAAGAAAAGCATATCAAATCATTGCGGTCCAAGATTAATTTTTAAGCTTCCTAAAGACGCCGAAACAATCTAATTTAGAGTTATTGTTATGATTATGAAATTACATTTCATGATGGCTACCTATTTATTTCCTATACTAAGTAGGTTTGACTATGTCGTGGTCTTACAACACAGAACTGATGAAGCATAACGTTCACCAAGTGTTGATGCATTAGGTTATGTTAAATTTAAATTCAAATATTTTTATTCAAAATAGGATTCAAAGTCACTTATTGAACGTCAAATACTACCACCCATTCAAAAGAGACTGCCTCAGACCTGAGAAGAATGGGCGCAAGAAACTCAGCGAGTTTTAATTTTATTTATTTATTTATTTATTTATTCAAGGTCCACAAACACAGAATACACAAGACAATTCATAAGATTATAACATAAATTTCAAAAATCGTGTTCCTGCAATTACAGGTGAACACATCATGCACATAAACATACAAACAATTTAGTTCTTAATTATATAAAAGTAAATTGAAGTCCTATAACGCTAACATGTCGATACAATATAAAAAGATAAATTAATTCCACAAATCATTACAAGCTACAATATTTTTTTTTATATAAAAATATGGATTACCATGTGATATCGTACAATAAACATTTATAATTAAAGAGCCTGAGGGTGTTCGCTTTATTCCCAGTCCGTGGTGTCATTAAGAAAATCGTTTAGGCTATAGTAACCTTTCCCACACAAACGTTTATTAACAATTCTTTTAAATTTTGTAATACATATTTTGTGTAGTACATTTTCTGGGATCATATTGCAGAAGCATATACATCGCCCAACAAAAGACTTACTAACTCGACCCAACCGAGTAGTAGGCATAACAAGTTTATGTTTATTCCATGTTAACATTATGAATGTCACAGTTTCTAGAAAATTCCTTAATGTGGTTATGAACATACAGTTTTATCACTCCTTATGGTAAATAAATATTAGATATCTATTCTTAATAAGCTGGAACTTGAAGCAATTTGTAACGTAATTCATAAATGCATGTACATATTCTGTTATATCTATGTATATTTGTATTTAAAATTATTATCATAAGGTCAAACATAATGATAAACTTCTGTTTACCAGCACAAGTTAAGTTAGTGATGATTTGTAATTACAAGCGATCGTTAATTGTATGAATAATAATTATTGCTGTGTTAATAAACTTTAAACAGTTGCTTGTAGTATTGTTTAAATTTTTAGACATGTTTCTAGCAGTTGCCTTGGCGTAAAAGGCATTTATTTTCTCAAAGTTGATTCCATTTTGATTCCAATTGAATTTTGAATCCAATTTCAATTAAATAATTAAGAGCAATGTATATTGAACTCTGGTTTTCAGTTTCCATGAGGCGAGCCTTTTGACCGTTTGCCCCATCGTATACTAGAGAGAGTTTGTTGACTGGTAAAATTATTACTATTCAATACATTCCTACATATTGCTATGATAATGCTTGATTATATTATATATAAAACTACATTATGAACTACCGTAGAGTGTCAATAGATAAAACATAAAGATATATATGACGACCTGTATAGCCGAGTGGTTAGCGATCCTACCTACTAAGCTAGAGGTCCCGGGTTCAAATCCCGGTAGGTGCAAGCATTTATATGATGAATATGGATGTTTGTTTCCGAGTCATGGATGTTTAAATGTATTTATGTATGTTTAAGTAAGTATATTGTATTAAATATATCATTGTCTTGTAACCCACAACACAGGCTATATATATGCTTAACTTGGGGCAAGATAATTTGTGTAAAAAGTGTGTCAATATTATTATTATTATATGTTTGAGGACTCCAAAATCCATTTATATTTCGCTGACAGAACTAACAAATAAAATTATGTTATTCCTAGAACAGCCCATATCCGAGGACTGTGTAATCGTAAACTTTTTGCAACTGGTAAATTTCGTAGGTACTAATGCAGGAATAAGATCACCATTGCATCAATTAGTTGACAATTACAACAATGAATTCGTTAGTGCTGATATTTTCCATTTATTCGAGAGCCAGTAATTCAAGTGCCAAATTAAAAAAAATACTGAGTATAATAAAAATGCAAAAATTCTAAAAGAAAATAACTCTGTGTGTTGTAGGTATGACAGCAAAAATGGCAAGTCCCGTATTGACTACTACGGCGGTATGGTTAAGACTTACCAGCTCTCTGCCGGCGTGTTCCCGAAGTTTGGAACATCGATTAAGGTAATATTAACAGAAACGGTATTTGTTTGATGTCTATTGATTGACATGACGCATTCACCTATGCATGCCAGAGCTTTGTCTGTAACACCGTGTGTAGCAGTGGGAGGCTCGTTTGCACAGGATGCCGGCTAGATAATGGGTGGTACCCATTATACGGCGCCTTTTCTTTCGTGTAGCAGTAATGTGTAAGCATTATTGTGTTTCGGTCTGAAAGTAGCTAGTGAATTTCACTACACTGGGCAAATGAGATTTAACATCTAATGCTAAAATACTTTATGGTAAGTACTGTTTATTAGAGTATAGACGATGAATCCAGGATTTGTCATCTTGGCTATTATATATTTTGTGTTCCAGATAGCTCCAGTGACGACAGAACACGTGCTGAATCAGGAGACATGTCTCCAGGTGAATGGCACTGACGATATGTCTGTCAACATTCAGTCCGTGCTGCCTGATATGACGGATTTTAAATTTGTGGGTAAGTCTTTCCTAGTTGTTGATCCATCAGGAGGTCTACTCGCAAAATCGACAACGATATATTCGGAACACTACGATATATTCGGAACGCTACGATAATACTCCGAATATATCGCACTTACCCTACTCTAACAAATGTTCGTATTCCATATCATTTATCGTAACAACATCGTTACCATAGACTAATATTTTGATTTTTTTACGATGTTAGAGAGAATGAATTATGAGCACACCTATAAAAACTAAATATTATCCGTGCTGTGTCGCTGTTAAGTGTCAAAAGTCAAACCATAGCTTAGGCGCTAAGGACCATGCCATACTCTGCACCACCAATTTAGTATCATTTACACAAAATGTAAATATTAAAAAATTATGTAATGAATATAATATGACCATTTAAAATTGAATAAATAATATCAAACTTGCGGTTAATAAAATGTAAAAAAAAGAACTCACCCTTCTCGTCGACTTCCTATTTCTCAGGCGGCCATTTGCATTACTTTGTACGCATAAACGATCAACAAAATGACTTAAAATACTTGGTAGTAAAACAATCCTGTTGAATAGTAAATCACATATTATTATTTTAATAATATTTGTTAAGCATGTATATTGTATGGCAAATATATCTATACAACTTGAAACGATAATAGCAACGACAGCCTAGAAGGTGTCGTTGAGATTATCGTAAAAGTGACGTTTGATTATTTGTCAAATTCGAATATTCGTCTCTGACATTTACAACTAAGAGTAGAGTTAGGACCGATAATATCGAATAATGTTTCGTTCGTTCAATCATCGTTTCGACATTGAATACGATGTAAGAAAGAGTAGGATTCGACACGACTAATGCCACGATATATTGAATATCGATTTTAGGAGTAGGCCGGTGGTTCCATGATAGGCGAATGATATTTAAGTTTACATTTAAACTTAAATTAGAATGTGCGGCGTTTTGACACTATTATGATATGGCAAATGACCCTATCTGGTGTTTGGTAGGGTTATCTGCCTATAGTAGTGTCGATATCATTTTTTTTTGTCAGAAGCTGCCCAAATTCTCTCGCAACACCAGACGAATCACAGGAGATGATCACAGCGAATGGGCCAACGAATATAAATTCGGTTAGTAAAATATGGCGTCGTTTTGCCGAGAATTGACCAATCGTTTATTGCAGGCACAGAAACAATGCAAGATTCGGACACGACAAAATGGCGGATGGTAATGACTGTCGGGGATAAGATTAACAAGTACACGATGTGGGTCAAGTATAGGAAGAGTCTACGCGGCGACTCCGTGCCAATCCCTGTCAGGTAACTTAAACCATACTGTTCAAATGCTAAGTATGTAAGAAATCATATTCGAATAAAAATTTAACAGTCGAGTAACGTCCTAACTCGTCAACGTTTGAGGCAGAAGTGTGTCGACGCCAGAGTAGTATCGCCTTTTATAGACGTCTCCACCCTGTCCTCCTTGTTATATGGAAAAGGAGGACAAACTCAAATTCTCTTGCAACATAAGAGGAATCACAGGAGCGTTGCCGGCCTTTAAGAAGGTGTACTCGCTTTTTTTGAAGGAACCCCCTCCTCCTTTCACTTTCTACACAATAGAATACAAAATATTAAATTATAAAAAAAAAATTATCGGCCTGTACTCATCAAGTAGAGATATCAAAATTAGAAATGATGTTTGAATAGGTTTCTCATAAGTCATAAGCAATCTAGTGATACTCGTAAGTTAACTGTTAACCGTCATAAAATCTCGTATGCTATCAAATTTTATTTGTGCATTAATCCTAGAAGTGAGCGTTATCACTTTAAAAACATAAATTGCTTATAATGTCCCAAAATTATGGGACATGAAGGGAAAGTACCTTAAATATCGAAGATAGGCTATTTTACTGAAAGAAGACTTTATGTTATTTTTAAAACTTAGTAATTCTGCATTCAAAGATTTTCTAAAAATTACTTGCCTCGTCTGGGTATCGAATCGACTTAAATGTAAAAAAAAACACCCCTACTTTTATGATGCCAATCGAAAGAATGGCCAAAAACTAATAACTCTTCTTAAGTAACATAGTATTTTAAAAGCAAGGAACAACGTAAAATGAATATTTTCCTACTTGGATTGGTACGAATGGACCTATTAGATGGCCGGCCAGATCCACGAACCTTACACCATTAGCAAATAGCGATACGATAACGTGGGCGAGTTAGAAACAGAATTGTGCCATATCAAATCGAGTATTCACCATAAAATGATAAGAAAATCAACAGGCATTGGACTCATTAAAAGATTGGCGATTTGCGTAAGGCAAGAGAGATCACATTGTGAGCATTTAATTAATTAATTTACAAAAAAATACCCACTTAATTGACTACTTACTTTTAAATGGCCGGCCATCTAATAGGTCCATTCGTACAAATCCAAGTAGGAAAACATTCATTTTACTTTGTTCGTTTCTTTTAAAATACTATGTTACTTAAGAAGAGTTATTAGTTTTTGGCCATTCTTTCGATTGGCATCATAAGAGTAGGGGTGGTTTTTTTTTTACATTAACTTTTCCGGATCGGCGCGCTCCGGATCTCGCTGTACACTGTAGATCGGCAAGCTTCCGGCAATTTCGCGGCATTTTCCCCGTGTGTATTATTTTACGTGTAGTTATAAAATGCTTATAACTAGGGTGATTTGAGTGACTGTCACTGAAAGCTATTGAAACAAGCTATAAGACCATGTATAAATTATTCATATTGTCTTTCTTTTTTATTTCACACAGACTTTTCATTCGAAAAAAAGTGTAAAAATAGGTATATTTTAAAATAAATATTGTTATTATTGTTAATTACTTGTTTTATTTCCTTTTATGTTTTTGTAATGAATAGTATATGTTCATTATAAAATAAAGCTTAAATCTCCACAAAGAACGATCTTCGTGTAAAGTCTTGATAACGACCGCTCGCTGCGCCGCCCGGGAACAAGTGAACACATAAGTGCTTTGTCCGTAAAGCTATGACGTCGAATATTGGTGGCCTTGAATCGTATCGGATTGAAATGTGTATGGGACTTCACTCGTTCATAACTGCGTAGGCAAATAAACCATCTTGTACACCTAATAAGGGTGAAAACTGGATGGGGTAAAAGAGTGCCTCGCGGCACAGCCGCTCTCATTGTTTTTTGAATTACCAGTGCCCGCGGGCACGTCCGATGCGGAAAGGTTAAAGTCGGTTCGATTTTAGACGAGGCAAGTAATTTTTAGAAAATCTTTGAATGCAGAATTACTAAATTTTAAAAATAACATAAAGTCTTCTTTCAGTAAAATATCGTATCTTCAATATTTAAGGTACTTTCCCTTCATGTCCCATAACTTTGGCACACATGTATATCTAGTTAAATGTTACACCTAGTCTTAAGTGTGTGACGTTGTAATTAAAGTTCTATTTACTTGTGGAGGCTCATAAGTGGCCTTTACTTCCTTACATTTTCCTCTGTATTATATCAGTCAGCCCCCCTAATATAAATAAATAAATAAAAATTGAAATATTTATATTTTGTAGATATGAGATGAAGGGCTACAACACACTGCTAGGATCACATTACGACCATTACTACATCGAGTATGAGAACTACAATATTGACGACATAGACCAGAACATCTTCAAAGTTGATGCCAGTATGTATCACTCTTGTATTGGATTTTTGAAGTGAAAACTTCTTTGGACACGTTTTGGAAGGGGGAAATCTTATGGGTTCGCGTCATCGACATGCTCATGACTAGCGCACGCGATAAATAAATAAATAATAATATATAAATATAGTTACACACTTTTTGGATGGGTGAAATCTCATGAGTTCGCGTCTCCGAAATGCTTATAGCAGTATATCTGTAGCTATACAGCTGACATATTGTGCAACATTAGTGCTGTGTACATCTTAAAAGTGAAATTGAATGGATTTAGTGAAAATCGACGCTCGTCATTTTGAGACATAACATGTTACGTCTCATTTGCCCAGTAATTTTACTAGCTACGGCGCCCTTCAGACCGATACTCAATAATGCTTACACATTACTGCTTCACGGCAGAAATAGGCGCCGTTGTGGTATCCATAATCTAGCCGGCATCCTGTGCAAGGTAGCCTCCCACTGGTTTTTTAATTTGAAAAAATAAATTGAAATTAATAATTTAATTGATTTTAAACATTATGAAATTTAATATTATAATACTAAAAGTTCTATGTTTTCACTTTTATCGGCAGTTTCTACAACTGCCATTTTTTTATGGAACGAGCTTACATACATGTCAACTGTGACGGTCTTATAATTACCATGGACATCGATAATCATTAACAATCAGGTGACCAGTATGCTTGTTGGCCCTCCTATCCTTTAACAAGTATTTAATTTTTATTTTAATAATGTTTTTTTTTGCAGATATGAAATGTACATCGTTCCCAGGGCCTGGCACGAAGCATTACATAACTTTCAACCCGATGAAGGAGTTTGTTCACCCCGTGCATGATACTCTACTCGATGATGAGTTCTCCAGGTATTGTGATAATTATGCAGCTGAATATATTAGAAAGTTTGAATGGATGATGGAATTATAAATTTATAAATACGGTTATTCATCATTATCATCAGCCGGATGACATCCACTGCTGGACAAAGGCTTCCCCAAAGATCTCCATGATGATCGTTCCTGCACTGCCCTCATCCAACCCATACTCTAACCCCCTTATTCATAATGGTCCGCTAACTTAAAACAGCCGCTAAGGAGTGTTTTTTCTCATTCTGACTTACGCCAATAGAAGAAGACAGAATGTGAATTAGCAATGCTTTAAGTTAGCAGACTATTATGACTAAGGCGGCTAGCGATTATTACCTAATATTATATACTCCTTTTGGGTATATAAGTCTGATGGGATATAAACGAAAACAGCAGATAAACATCTTAAACGCGAGGCGATAAATGTCAAGTCCACTCTCTTTCCTTCGTTAACTCTCCAATATCTGACATTTCATCATCCAATGGAATGGATATCCTCGCGCGGTGTTTCCAAGACGATACGACATGAATACCTTTAGAAAAAGAGCCTACACTTTCCTAAACGGACGGCAACGCTCCTGCGAGACCGCCGGTGTTGCAGGAGAATGTGATCTGGAATTACTGATCTCTTAATATCAGATGACTCGTACGCTCGTTTATACTCCTCTTTCATTAAAAATCATTCCCTAGTTAGACTCAATTGCACTTATAATAGTAGTTGAAATTTTTAAGGACTCACTGAGCACAACTTCAGGAAATATATTAAAGCTCCGCTGTCGAAGAAGGCTGACTATAGTATAGTAGATTATATAGATGATGATGACGCATGGTTCTTGTCTGGTTCTGCGCAGGCCACCTTAAATTGTATAATATTATATTAAGTAGGATAAGTTGTTATATGATTTAAAATATGTGCTGGGTGACTCTTATCAGTTCTTCTCCCCACGTCACAGCCCCAGTATGCTTTTGTATGTATTTTAGCATATCCAATCGTTCACAACCAAATAAAAATTTTAATATCAAAATACATTCTTGTGAAAAAATTTTAAATAACTGCACATGTCCAATTATTGAAAAAGTATCACATACAAAATATCTAGGTATCATTATTCATTAAAAAGAAGAATGGATATGATTATTGCAAAAATTCCTACAACGAAAACCACATTTGCAAATCGCCAGTACAGCAAGCTCTCAGCCATGCTTTATAATAGGGTAAACAAGGAAATATATATCCATTCAAAACATCTTTACGAATGTAAAACAATGCTAGTAAGTTGGATAAATTCACTTACTCATACAGAAACTGAAGGACTTTAAACACAATCATATTAATTTAACAGTAACACAAACATTTCATTATAGACATACTTATACAAGATTCATTCATTTAATCACAAATACACACTGACAAACACACTTCATGACGTTTATCAAATGTTGTTGCAATATGTTATGGTAAATAAATAGATTTATTATTCCATTCTACCTAACATAATCAATATTTATTATATCTCTTTCAACAGTGTTCACCTTGAAATAATTTTCCAGATTTAAGTCTAAACACAACAAGCAGTACGAAACAGAGCTCGAACACACAGAACGACTGAACGTGTTCAGACAGAACCTCCGCTTCATACACTCCAATAACCGTGCTCGCCTGGGATTCACGCTCGCCGTCAACCATCTAGCGGACCGTACCGAGGATGAAATAGCCGTACTTCGTGGTCGGACATATAGCGGACCTAATACTGGTAAATATATATCAGATGCGAACTCAATACTAAGCAATAATTTAAACTACAAACACTCCAACAACAGAACTCTGTTAGAATTTACTCTTGTCGTCAACCATGTAACCGACCACGTATACGATAAAATAGCTTCACTTCGAGGCTCTAGATATAAATACACTATAATTAGTGCACTTCGCCTAAGATTCATGCTCGCCATAAACTATCTAGCTAGAATTCACACTTGCTGTAGCCATCTAGCTCAAATTCAAGCTCGTTGTGAATCATCTAGCTAGGATTCATGCTCGCCTACAACCATCTAGCTAGGACTCATGCTCATCTTCAACCATTTAGCTAGGATTCACAGTCTCCTTCAACCATCTAAAGAGGATTCACGCTCGCCGTCATTTCTAGCTAGGATTCACGCTTGCCGTAAATCATCTAGCTAGGATTCAC